>LPNX010430433.1:346580-583177 GCA_001517045.1 Pseudotsuga menziesii
TGATTCTTTTAGTATACATGGAGGAGCATGGGATAACCTCCTGTGTATTCATAACAACAGTGACGTGAGTTCCAGTGCTAGCTTGCACATGGATTTTCATACTTTAGAGAGGTTCAAGATGATTTGGTCCCACATTAAGGAATTCCATGTCTGGTGGGAGAGTATAAAAATTTTTCAGTTTGGCATGGGGAGAGATGAGCTTCCAGTATGGTGGTATTATTTTCATAACCTCATTTTCATCCTCTACAATGATAAAATTTTGTTGTTTATACTGATGGGTGGAAGGAGGCGGATAAAACCATGGGATCCCGGCATTCTTAGGAATGACATAGTTCAAAAGGTGGCAGCAAAATTTGGGTCCTTACAGAGGAGGCAGTGGGATCCGGGAATTCTACTCATCTACCTTAACTGGGTTAGATATTTTTGTGAAGGAAGTGGTATAAGGGAAATGACTATGATCAGAGTGGTGCAGCAGAAACATGTGGAAAAATTTGCAGCACTGTGTGGTGCTTCTGCTTGAGGACAAGCAGACTTGGGAGGGGAGGACTGTCATATCCCCACATTTTGATCGCCAGAAGTGTTGACCTTGCCTAGCACCAAGGGGGTCAAAAGATGCATTAAATATATTAACCTAGGATATTTTATTTAAATGTCACTTAGGAGGCATATACTTGCTATATTAATTGTCATTAAATATTATTATGAAATTAATTAGGTGGAAAATAAGTTTCCATTAATAGGAGGGCCACTTGGGCAAGCCAACTTGCCAAGGGAAAATTAGAAACTATATGAAAAAATCAACCAGACAAGAAAAGGGAAAGTGCCAAAATATATGACAAAAGCAGTCAAATAAAAAAGAAGCAACAATTGACAAAGGAGGGTGCAGTTTCCTTTTTGGAGTTCAGTCATAAAAATAGGAAAGCCAAGAAAAGCTGTCATAGGGGAAATTAGCAACTATGGTTCAAGGAAAGCAAAGTTTCCAAATTGGATGAATATGGATGAAAGGCAAACATATTTATTGTCTTACACATGCTAATTTACTCAAGGAGGGCGAATTTGTGGCTAGGGTTAGGGTTTAGCAAGTGGTAACTTGCTTAACAAGTGATTGACTTGCTCAACAAGTCACCCAGGTTTATTTAAAGGAAATTGGAGCTCCATTTCTCAGTTTGGATGTTTATTATGTTGATTTTTATGAAGATAAGGCTTCCTTTTTGAGTTTTGTGCCTCAGGTTCTTGGGAGATGCGCCCCAAGGTTCTCATTCCCTCTCTCCTCTTCCCCTCTTCTCCCCTTCTCATTGCAGGTTACATTGGNTTCTTGGGATATGCGCCCCAAGGTTCTCATTCCCTCTCTCCTCTTCCCCTCTTCTCCCCTTCTCATTGCAGGTTACATTGGAGCTATGGAGCAGCCTCTCTGAGTTGATTNAGACTCTCTGAGTTGATTCAGGATTTGTTAGCAGCCTACAGCCATCCATTACTGTACCTCATATTTCATTAACAGGTCCAATATTTTTCAATATCTAAGGGTTCAAACCTCCATGCCCTTCCTTGTATTATGTCAATAAAATGCATTGTAATGATGCACAATGTTGAAGAGAGTTTTATACTTAATGGATGAGAGAATTTTTGAGTTTATTGGCTGTAATATGATATCACAAACATTCTCTGCAATTTTTATTCAAATATGGTTCGAAATGGTTGAGATTTACTAATTTTAAGTCAACCTAGTCTAGATTTGCATTGGAAAATAACTAGTTTTACTATAACTTCCATATTTCGACTTGTATGACTCCAGATAACCCCATTATTTTTCTGATGAGTCATTAAAAGACATATATAAGTTACCCAAGTCCAAAACAGAGAATCTGAACCCCCCTTGCCCTATTTGTAAAGGCTTGAATATGGAGATAGTGAGCTGCCCGGCGAGCTAGTCTCACCTTTACAACTTGCAGAATATTTTCGTTTGCCTCTGATCTGTTATTTACCTGCATAAACCTTTGTATACTGTAATATAACTTTATATCAGAGCCATAATCAATTTACCCAAGCCCCTGGTTGAAAAAGGTTGAACTACTCTTCCTAGTTTCACGGTTTGGCTCCCCAGAAGCGTGGAAGTAGGTTTTCGCATAGCGGATTCTGAAACCTAAATGGCACCATATCTAAATGTGTTAGGGAAGAGGAAATTCTATGTCTAAAATATCTTTTGTTGCTTCCTGCTGATCACTCCTCTTGCCTACAAAATTTCCTTGAAAAAAACCCCTGACTTTCCTTGTTCGAAGAGGCTCTGAGTGGTTTGATTCAAAGTTCAGAATCTGTAATTTAAATTACAGAATTAGATAGTGTTCAGGTCTGTACACCATACTTGGGACATTACATATCTCCCTGTGTTTTTACTCAAATTTCGATCGGGAGAGCTCGTTGGATGCGAAATTTAATTCTGCATCCAACGCGTACCCACATTGCATACTTTTAATAGACACTTCTACTCCCAAAACAATAAATACCTAAAAAAAGTGATGATGATGATGATGATGTCATCATCACATTTTTTCAGGCATTTCTTGTTTTTGGGGTAACGGGGTATGTCAAAATTATGCAATATGGGTATTCGTTGGATGTGGAATTAAATTCCACATCTAACGATCTCTCCCGCTCAAAATTTGAGTAAAAACACAGGGAGATATGTCGAAAATATGAACAAAAAAAGTAGTTTTTTTCATTCTTCCTCCAAAATGAATAACTATTATTTTATTATTTCAACTATTATTTTATTATTTTAACTACTATTTTATTATTTTCCTTAGGATTCCCATTTTAGACCTCAAATTTCCTCTAATGTGGTCTTCCTGCTCTTTCCTCTTCAATTCTTCAGCTACCTTCTCTGCTTCCTCTCTCTCGTTGTTAGCTAATTCCTTTTGCACTATTTCCTCTTATTCCCTTTTCCTTTGTTGTTCTTCTTTATTCCTTCGTTTGTGTTCTTCATTTTTCCTTTGGGCTTCCTCATCTAATAGTTTCTCTTCTTATTCAACTAACCTTTGGGACTCCTCATCTTTCTTCTTGGCAACTTCTTCTTTCTGTTTCTGTTGTTCATAGGTACTACTGTTGCTTCCTTTGCCTCCCATAGTTGTGATTTTCTTCTTGAACCTTTTGATCAAAGAAGTCATGTTACATGCATTTCGGTATATTTTCTCATCCTTTTCAAAGTGATCAGAGTATTTGAAATGTACCCCTACATATGCACAATATTTTTAAACTTTGGCCCAAGTGTCATTTTTGTGGAAACTTTTCTCCCTAGAATGGAAATTCTTTAGTTCTCTTACAAAGTCATGGGCACTCTTCACTTTGGTAAATTTATAACTACCAATGCAAAATGGCAGCAGCAGGTAGACAACTTTCTTCATATCAAACAGGAAGTTCTCAAGACCATCTATGTACAACTGTCTTACAACCTCCTTATGGATGACATAATTAGTGGCATATCTCGGCAAGAGTGAAGGAGCTTGAGATCCTCCATACATCCTCAAATACAAACCTTCCTTGGAGAAAAATAATCTCCATACTCACTTACAGTCTCCAATGCTCTTTTGAACATGCAATTGCATTCTTCAAGAAAAATCAGCTCATACAATGGTATCAAAAAATCTTCACAGATGGTCCTGTAAACATTGAAATACTTGTGTGCCCACATGATTTGATAGGTAGAGTACACAGGAGTCCTGGTGGGATCCCAATCAGAATTCAGCTTTGGGAATATGTGCGTACATAATATAGAGTCAATAAAAAAGGAGCTCATGAAGAACTCGGATTTCCTTTGGGTTGGACCTCCTATTGTTGCGACTATGCATGATGACAAGCTATCTGCCATGATGTCCACCCAATTGAAGATAGTTCCTTGCATGTGTACATAATATATCAGTGGAATCTATCTCATCTTATAGAACTTCCCATTTTCCTAGCCGAAGATCTGATTTAGCATCAGGGCTATGAGACGGTACGAGGTGCACAAATTGGCAGTCTCATATTCTCTTGAGGCTTTATGGTGAAGTTTCTTCCTAGATATCATCATCCACTTAGCATAGTCAAACAAATCCATATCCTATATTCATTTATTTGTCATAAAAGTCTGGGGTGCTGGTAGCTTGAATAATTTGGTAATGTAGGAAGGGCTGAAAGAAACAACTAGATTTTTTGTGTGTTTAACACGATCATAGTAGCTTCATCTTCCCGAGACAGGATCCAACTGATCACCTTGGAACAAGGGAAAATCTCAGGGCGTGTAGCTATTTTTGTGATAACGGATATTTTTATGTTTACATACAATGGTATGTCCTCTAACCTTGCATCTGGAATCATTCTTGTCTTTGATCATTTGATAATTATTACCCCACTTAAATTCTGGCTCAACTCCTATGACATATTTTGTGTCCTCCTAAATAATTTCCATTTTGGGAAAAATATCTACATCTGGGTCATCTCCTGTGGCCCGAGCCTTCTTTTTCCCTTTCTTTGGCATGATATTGTATGAAGAACGAGGCTGCAACACAAACATACCAAGAAATGATTTAAGAGTGACTGTGGTCAAGCAACATGCATTCATCATTAATAAAATATACAACAATGAACAACTATATTTAAAATGCAAGATGATGAATGAAACCTAGATAACAAACATAAGACTATATTAAAAAAAATGCCTTCACCGACTCATCTTTAAACATTTAAAAAGTTCTTGTGATATAAAATAGAAGGTTATCTAGATACCTCAAAAGATAAGATGCTTATTGGGTCAAATTTGGACAAACTTCACATGCTACACAGGATTTAGACCTTCAGCTCTGAAAATAATTTTGAACACTGCCTAATAGGGTTTTCTTACATGCTTGACCCACACACGTTGCTTTACACATGAACATATCGGGGCTTCCCCTCTCTAAACAAAAACAAAAAACCCTATGGCGATTTAGTATGCCATAGTAACTCGAAACCTAGTCCGTCTTCCCATCCTGAGGACAATCTCTAAAAACCCTAAGCCGACCAATGGTTGTACCCTTCCCTCTCACTGTATGTCGATATGAACCAGAGGTTGTGCAGTCGGTGAAACGATCGACTGGCCAAAACCTCGCCAATTAACAAGTCTAACATACCAATGCTCATGGCTTGACCGGTGAGGACATGTGGTGCAGAACTAGTGATAAAACCCCTATGACCATGCTAGAAAAATAAAAACAAGAGTGCCAACGGTTCATGGCGCAAATCGACTTGGGAAAAAAAACTTCCAGAGGTCTGTGAGACTAAAGAAAAACAAAATGGAAACCTATGGGGTCTTTGAAATACTACGATTTGGGTAAAACCCTAATCCCATAAAATGAAAAAAACCCCTCAAACACCATTTACCAAAGTATTGTACCAAAATGCAATTATAATGAAGCTCAGAGCCTACCCAAAAACAATGGCTTGACAGTTGGTGAGAAAACTAGCTCATGTAGACTACATAAAATCCATGTGGCAATTGAAAACTCGGAGCTCTCTAAACGGGTAGTGGTGATAAACTATAAACACCCAAGGCTTATATAGAAAAATAAAAAAAACACGGAAGGAGTCACTAAATTAGTCACTGGGGTGATTAATTACACACGGGTGAAAACGTCGTTTGGTGACAAAGCCCTATTGACAACCTTTCTAATCGGCAAGAAAAATCGAGGAGCTTGCGACAGTGTCGGGTGAACTTATGGAGAATATCCGATGTTATCGGATAACACTTGACACTCCTTCTGATGATAAGACTATCAACAGGATGCTCCAAACCTCAAATAGGGTGAAAAACAATATTAGTTGTGACAGCGTCAGCTCCAACATTGGAGTTCTTTCAACACCATCTCATAGAATCAATAAAAACTCTTGCAAGCATTATAAACAAAACTATAGAAAGGTAATTGATTGCAAACGATCAATTCTGTTGAACGTGTCGGCGTGCAAACATGGGTCATGCTGATGACATCAACAAAACTTCAGAAAAACTTCGTATAAAGGCAAATCGACAAGACTCATGAAGAGATCCCGACGAGTAGCTGTTGGATATGGTAAAAATAAAACCCCCCCTCGCCAGATCGGCACAACTCCCTGAGTTTACCTGATACCGTCGGAAAAAAAATTAAAGAGATCTCTCGACAACCTTCACAAATTCCTCAATAAAAGACTATCGAAAAGAAAAGTATCACCCGACCAATAATATCGACTCCAAAGACCGAGTTTTCCCGACGTATCGACAAACTTAAAAAAGTTTTTTCAGACTCAAAATAATAAGAAAAAAAGATCAAATGGAAACCCCAAGCTTCTCCGACGTGTCGTCCAGACTCGATGAGTTCAGCCAGTGCATTGGGTGGAAAACCTGATTTTAAAATTTTGACAAAAGGATTTTTCTTACATGTGAAACATAAACTAAGTCATGGAAAGGATCTTCAGAGAGAAAAGTAGTATAGGAAATCTTAAAAGCTAAAAATTCTAAGGAGGGGCCCTAAAATCACAAAATTTTGGGGTAGTGGTTGCAGCAACAACAACAGGTATCTAGAAAAAGCATATAGCCAAGTAAAGAATGATGGAAACCATTAATAACCATCAATGTTTATAGTATAACCATATACAAAGCTTAACGATGGTCCCTATAATGTCCCCGACCCTCCGACCGGCGAAGAGGATGCTACCATGGCGTTAACCATCCGAGCTATCAGCCCCATGAACATGTGAATTCATAAAAATGCTGAAATAGAGTGCATTGAAGTAGAACATACACAGATGCAATTATGTATCATACACAGCGGAAGGAACATACATTCATACAAGCATTCATTCAACATGTTCATCATAGTCATTAACAGTAAATCGGATTGCAGAAATAAAATAGACAAGGTTACTTATCTTATAAGAAATCGTCCCGCAACCAGCTACGTCGCTGCAAAATTCCACCCAACCATAGGCCAGCGTGCTCCTTAATCTCTCAGCAACGTTGCCACCCCTGAGCTGGGCATGATTCTCCAAGGAATAAGGAACAAGCAGGCTTACACATAGCCAAGGATATACAAAACACAGTTGGGTTTATCAGGCCATCGACAAGATAACCAAGCCAACATGGTCAGGTTTATTAGGCCATCAAGGAGATGGGAAAGGCTAAATGCTAAGCTGGTGAGCCCATTACAGAGCTAGGAACACCTACACTAGAACTAGCCTGACTTCTAAGACACCCACACACACCCAACACAAAGAATCAGTCCCTTCTCTGCTACACAGTCCCTTAGGCCCTGCATTCCCTTCCAGTGCTATTCAGGGGTTGTGGAGAAGAAATCTAGCCCTCTAGTTCTGTCTATGTGGTTTCCAAACAAACCAGGATTATCAAGCAAATCAAGCCCCCATCCCTACTCCCAACACAGTCTGAAGACCAACCATTGCACGCATGCATTCAATCAGCAATTACAGCTTAACAGGGAAAACAACTCCAAACAGCCTACGGCAGCCCCAAAGTGTAACAACATACACAACCAACAAACGTGGGGGAACAACAGTCCATCCCGGACAACCAAATCATTGGGAAAACTTACCCAGACCACACTGGGGAAGAAATACAGTCTCCCATCCTGTGCGTGAGAGAAACTTGCACCAGACCCCAAAATACAGAGGGAAACACATATGCACGAGCCACAAATCAGCAAGGAAAACTTACACACAGTCCCCTGAGCGTAAAATGGCTTTCCACAGGAAAATCGTGGGTGACGGTGACCGAACAGCCCCCAGCTTGCTGCGTGAGTAGCAACAACGTAGAGCCTAGTGCGTGAGAACAATGAATAGACAATGGTTCCTGCGCGAGGATGAACAGACAATGGAGAGGATGCGCAGTAGTCAGAAGTGCGTGAGCGTTTCAGCACCGTCATGGAAAGAGAGTGGAAAACCCTGGAGAGTTCGCTTCCTTTTTCCCAACGTGAGGTTCATTGCTGGTGGAGTGTACGTGTGGGAAAGGACTGACAGTCTTGCCACACTCCACTCCCAGCTATAACTGCCCCAACTAACAGCAGCAGTTTTTAATGGAGGTGGTTGGATAAAACAAAGAAAGATGACACATGGCTTTTTCCCCATTGGTTCATGGTTTGACATCCCCCACCCTTATCCTTGTGAAAATCATGCCCCTTCTCAATTTAGTTGCTGCGAACATAGCTGGTTGGGTTCATTTTAATTAAAGATGCATATTTACATGATGGCAAAACTCAATATGTATGCCGCATGCCTCTATATACCATCGGTGACAATTTAAATCCGAAACATAGCATAACCAATCAATGGTGGGGCCTTGGCCTTTAGCTCCACACCATGATCATTACAATATATACATCATGTACATCTAATGCAATGGGGTCAAAACCGGGGTGTTACAGTCCCAAACAACTCTATGAATATCTGAAAATATCGAGTACAGATAATCAACCATATTGACAGAATTAAGATGCTTTTAAATAAAAAAAAGGGTTTAAGGTAACCGAACAAGTCACTATTTATGAATATGCGCACGCACGAAAGAGTAAAAAAAGAAACCCTAGAGAAACATGTGAAGAGGAGCCAACATTCCTCTTACCTTCTCCTTCCCCAAAAAATTGTGAAAGAATCACAGTACACAAGATTACCGAGACAAAAGTCGAGCTCTGGAATTCTTGTAATCCTCTAACCTCCACAAACCATATCTGTAAAAAGAAAATTAAAATTCAATGACCAAATATCATGTATTCAAAAATAAGCATTTAACAAAATATTACAGTAGAGTCATATACCTTCTAGAATAGACTGATAATAATCATCGGATGTATATACACAACTGAACTAAGCATATGGAAGAGTGAATAATCCCTAGGAATCCTTGACGACTGCACAATCATCAAATATGAGGAGATAGCCCCAATTTCTAAAAACAACCACAACTTCGTTTTAATATCACTCCTTATCAAATAACCAAAGAACTTTATCATGAATGAGTTGTGAAAACATTTCCTATCAAGCCCTTCCTACAAATTATCTACACCAAGCATTGTAACCGTTAAAGGATCTAAAAAAACCGATAGCTGTATCATGGCTATGCCATGCAATTATTGTAGATTAAACCTTGCAATCATAAGGGAAAAATGAAAACCGAAGCTGGTGAAAAGAATCAAAATACACTCCTTACAAGGTAAGTACAACTAAGTAGTGGAATCTACTAGTAAAGCACTTTGAGGGAGGGGCAAATGTTGCCACGTATTTGAGTTATTAATTATCAATGAAGGGGCAAGAGGAAACATCCCAAACAACGATACGTATTGCATCTCTTGAGCCAATGTTCCAACGATATTGAAAGTGAACCTGGAGACACCAACTTTTGACATTAGCTCAAAGCTAAGTAAGCCTCATGAATACTGATCTAAC
This sequence comes from Pseudotsuga menziesii, assembly GCA_001517045.1. Taxonomy (NCBI): domain Eukaryota; kingdom Viridiplantae; phylum Streptophyta; class Pinopsida; order Pinales; family Pinaceae; genus Pseudotsuga; species Pseudotsuga menziesii. Next base: position 356,016 of record LPNX010430433.1, read on the forward strand.
ATAGTTATAAAGGCCAGGAGTTTAATAAAGGTAGTTTTTTTAAGCTAGGAATTTTATAACTATAATCTATACCTTGGTAAAATATACATACACACATACATCTACATTTACACACACATACACATATTATGATGAAAAACCTTGTAATTTTTCTTGGTACATTAGAGAGGCTTTGGTTGGATCAACAGGTTGTGTGAGTGCTTTGCTCATCTTCCAATACCCTCTAGACCGACTCTCTTGAGTGTGCAGTTACCTCGTTGATTCATGCTTACGTGTTTTTTCATGTTTTGGTCGTCTATTTGGTTGAGAATGGCATGATTTCCTTTATGCTTTCTATTTCTATCTTGCTCGTCTGCCTATACACTAAAGATTCATGATGATGATGATACTTAACAAACATGCCACTGAAACTAACTTTAATTTATTGGATCTTAAAAAAGTACTTTATTTGTTGTAACAGAAAATTATATATAAATTATTTTTATATATATAAAGTGGTTCACCATGGAAGCCCAATTTTTAGAGCATGGCTACGTGCACTTGGGAAAATATCTTATACTCACTAGGAAAGTATACATGAACTCGAGCATCATTAATCACGATAAACGACTCATCAGCCTAATATTTCATTACATACAACGGCTCCTAAGGAGAAAATGTCCCCGACGAGATTTGAACCCGGGTGGAGAGTGCAACAACCAAATATCTCAAGCACCCGAGCTACGCTCAATGAGCACACACACAACTCATATAATTTAAAAAATATTATTTATTTATATTTATTATCACTATTAAAAATATTTACTCACAAAATCAATAAAATATTGCTCTTCTTCAATTCATTATTATTAATCAATCACATATTGATATTAATTTAAATATATAAATTGTTCTATATATATTTAAATAAAAGAGTGCTATTCATTTAAATATCGTTTTCAATTTATTATTAAACAAAAATATATTAAGATATCCATTTTACATCTAATATTAAAGAAAATAAAATAAAATAACTTTGTAAACAAGTAAAATTTAGAGGAGTTATGATTTTTAATCAAAAAAATTAAAATAAACGAACTTTTAAACAAGCAAATTATAAAAAAGATGTTTTTTTAATCTAATAAATTAAAATAAAATAACTTTGTAAACAAGTGAAATCTATAAAAGTTATTTTTTTAATCAAACAAAATTCCAAATGGAAATCAATTTTGTTATCTTTTACGCAACAAAATTCCAAATGGAAACAAATTTGTAAAATCTAGAAAATTTGTTATCTTTAACCCATTAAAATTTCAAATTGGGTAGGTTGGATATCCATTTTACATCTCAATATTAAAAAAATTAAAATAAATGTATTTTTAAGCCGTAAACTCTAAGAGAATTATTATAATATTCAAGAAAAGAAAATTCCAAAATGAATTTTAAAAAGAAACTTAAATTTGATAAAACTAATTAATTTATTAAATTAAATATCTTGAATGCCATTAAAATAAGGTTGTAAAGTCTCATTTTTCATGTTAATATCTTCAATGCAACTATGACAACCCTTTTCTAAAATTTATGCAACTTTATCTATCTGTTTATTTCCATTATCCTCTCATACATAAGTCAAATAAGATATTTCCATATACTATATTATTTTATGATATATGCCACATTATATGTATATAATTATGTATATCATTCAATAATCCAATTAGTTTATTTAAATCTAAACTATAATGAACAAGTCAACAAACTCTATATATATATGTCAACACTTATTTATACTTTAAATACATAAGTAATACTACAATAATTCATCAACCAAGTTACTAAAACTTAAAATAACCACACTAATTTATCCATCAATTAACCAATCATAGTAATGCACTCATGAATTAACGTATACGCTGCCAACACACTCATCTTAAGCGTAGGTACTAATAAGCATTTTTAATTCCTTTATGAATCATCAGTATATGCTTGCAAAAAACTTACAAAAGACACATAATAAATGCATCATTTCACATTCATAATAATTCATACAAAAGTAATAAAACTAAATTACATAAACATAATGAAGCATCAAGTATATAATCATAATGGTTTTTATGAATGAAAAACACCATCCAGTCCATTATTGGTCCCATCCATCCCCATTAATACTCAAACTTCCTAATCACCACTACTTCCATCTCATGACCTCACTATCCCATCCTATGCTAGAATATATTGTGGCGTTGACTACACTGACCTAACCACATATAGAACCCATAAGAGGAAGTGTCTAGTCCTACAAATCAACCAAGCTTACCCAACAGGATCCCGTTAGTCATCATCACATGTCTATGGGAGCGTGCTCAACACAACCCTCCCACGACTCTGGGTTTCAGGGGGATAAACGGTGTGAAATGCCTCCACCCCCTGATAATACTAAGGTAAACACCCCACATCAACTCTACTCTTCCATCACTGTTCTAAGGGTTATTGTCATTGAAGAACCACTTTGAGAAAGTTGTAGTTCCTATCAAAACTCACACCCACCCACCAGTCATAAAGATATTGATATTCAAAATTAAACAACATGAAAATTGATATAATATCATTATTCTCCTGATGTCCAAGACATCTCATGCCCCTTGGCACTATAATAATTTGACTATCTCGTAGCCAATAAACATGTGGGTCAGTTCACCACTCACATAAATATCATGTATAAGTATACTCAACTCTTTCAAGTGTTAATCCATGTCACAAAAACAACATTTAATATAATCGTGTAAGTATCTTTGAAACATATATTGTACTTGTTCTATCTCATAGTACACCTCAACTGACATTCACATATCAATATCCCATATTCAATTTCATGTTCAAGTGACATAACATATTCATCAACATTGAGAAAACAAAATGATAATTTCCATTTACTATCGACATATCTATGGAGTCCATATGCTCGTCCATATGTTCATAAAATAATAGTCTTAATGGATGTAACTGAGTCAAATATATAATAAGCAATTAAAATGTTGAGTTCATTCATATTAGATTTTAAATACCAAATGTCAAAATATGGGGCATTACATACACCCACGCTTCAAGAAACTTCGTCCCAAAGTTATGGTCATCACAATCTTAAGGGAAAAATTTGATGGAATATATTTATGCCTTCTTGCTAGAAGATCTTATCCTTACTAGTCCCATAGGAATTTCACATGAGCATAATGTCATTTCTAGATATGTTTACTTCTTTTCTCACATGGGATGTGTGTCATATTACATATTACATGTTTTGTATGAAATTGGTCTGATTTCATCAATGTCCATCAAATACATTTGATCCCCAAATACTTAACCTATTGACATGCATTACAATTATTTTATATATCATGATTCATAGGAATACCTTGTCTCCCCTTTTACATTTCATTAGGTTGAAAATGTATTATTATGATTCATTTATAGGTTGTTCTCTCCATTGACTCTTTTGAAACAAACAACACTTACCTACATTATTTAATGTAGTCACTCCAAAGTTTCCTTGGACATTGTTATCAATATAATTTTATTCTTTAAGTCATAAATATTAAATATTGATAAGTTAAATGTTGAGTAGAGTATCTTTTCTTTCATATCCAAGGAAACAGATGCTTCCTATCAACAAAACATCTATAAAATAATCATCTACGCAATGAACACCATGTTGTCGCATGTAGGTTATCTAACACCTCTACGTCAAAAAAAGTTGAGTATAAGGGTCCATTCAAAATCTAGACTGCCTCATGCCTTAAGGTTTTATTTCTTCACAATATACTTTGTGATATTTCATAGTTACACTATCACACACGTATGATTCTCGACATCTCTAGAATCTATATCTTTCCTTGTTAATCTTTGTCACATTCTTGTCCCTTAACGTGGGAATAAAATGTGTTATTAAGCCCAAGGAATTGTTCGAATATGGTTATCATGGAAAGTGAATCTACATCTACTCATAACTTAGTTAATACAAGACATGTTTTCCTTTATGATCTCTTCTAACTTTTATTTTAAAGTAGAACTCTTTCGCCTGCCCACTATCCTTGACTTTATTTCATTATTTCAAGTCTTATTAATTATACTCAATTTATACTTCAATTTTAAATATCACTATATCTTGATTGGTGTTATACGTTCACCACCCCTTAAGGTATTGGAATGCTAAAGTTTCCCCCAATTAGAAATATTTACTAAATATTTTCAAGTATTGTCAAATAATATATTTTCCCCTCGATTTCACAGTCATTACTATTGACCTTGTTTACTTATTACCTAATCTGATTAGATCCAACATGGTTAATGTGGCTTCTAGGTTCTTCTTTGTCATAGCCAAGGAAGAGCGTGTCCCTTGTCATCAATATTGTTACATAACGCATAAATGTTTGATATTCAATTTTTTATAGGGTTTCATTATTGGAATCTATAAATCCTATTCAGTAGTTATTACACCTTTATTTCTTTCCCTTAACATTTTATTTTCGAGTTATAATATTTATATACACGTCTTCTATGTGAATACTATTTATTTTTCACTTGTTATGCATGTATTTTATCAATATATATAATAACCACTAGGTCATTCATAAACACGTTTGTAAATGAAATTGTCTTAGTCACTTATACCTTTATCATTCCATACACTTTTATGAGGACATTCATTACTTATACTCATATTTGTACGTAGTCCTTACTATAATTCCACTTAAATAGAATATTATTTACCTCATCGTATCTATATTATATTCTTATGTCATAGTTGATTTGTGGTATCAAATTTCAATCTAATAACTATACTAATACATATCCTTCATACCTTCAAATCTTCTCTTCCTTAAAATGTCAATCTTTTGAATATTTCTGACATATATTGTACAAACTTTAAGTTTCCTTGACATTATTATTCAATCTTCTGAATATGTTACTATTGAGTACATGACTTCATAGTAATGTTATGTGATGTTACTTTCTTCAATTGATAAGAGAATCCCCAAATACAATTAAATTTAGCCAAGTTGAACCAACAATTATATAACTTTTTACTAAACATATTTGTAGTATTGAATTGGGGACATATACTTAAAATGATCAATTATTTCTTGTAAGTCTTTAATTTCCTATTTAATTGCTAAAAATGCTTTTCTCTTAGATTATGTTTGGTTGTGAAATTGTTAATTGATTTGTGATGTCAATGTTGAGGTTTACACCAATAATAAGGTAGGTATATGTAAACCTTGTACTTCTTATCACCTTCTCAGTTTTATTTATTTTCCTTATCCTATGCATTTTTATCTTGTATATTTTAGTAGAGATTTCAAATTCAAGCAGGTGTTATACCTCGTTTCTTACTATTTGAATGGCCAGCCTTTTAACTTGATTCAATAACACCATTTTACTGTTTGTTAATTTACTTAAAGGTTTATTGTACACGTTCCTTCAAGACAATATATAAACTAAGTATGACCACAAGAGGTAGATTTATACTATCACACACTTTTCATTGTAACCAATCCATAAAGGAAATTTGTTTGTAGTCAAAGTTGTCACCTTTTTCATTGACTCCTAATGATTGAATATAATTACATTCCTTAACTAGAAATTGGTTTATTTCCCATATCAATCTCTTGTCTTTTTATATAAATACTCTTCTTATAAAGATAATGTTTAAGTTTGACTTGATGGTGATGAAATACATTTTCCTCCATTATAACTCGTATATCATACTAATGTATAGTAAATTTGGTGAAATCCAATAATATCATAATAAACACATGATCAAATTTGGTTTTATGAATAGATAATACATGCTATAAACCAAGCCTTTATATCCCACTTTATGATGGCTTAATCCATGCCACCAATCGACCTATTATTTGTCGAATTTCCCCCTTTTTTATCTTGTTCCAAGAGAAAATTAGAACCATTTATGTTACAAACCTTTTAAAAATGTACTAAGATTATATGTTATTAGATCATAGTTATTGTACATAAAAAACATAAGTAGTATTGTGTAAATATCTATTAATAATACGCTAAATTTTCTTTTTTGAAAATAGTAAACCCCATGACTTCCCATAGGAAAGAACATCGAGAGTAGTCACTTGGGTGGAGGTAGTTCCATATGGAGATAAAAATTAGGTTTCAACAAGGGAAAAATGTGAAATGAGAACCTAGAGGGACTCTTAGACTTTTACTAGTTGTTAGGTTATCGCTAATGTCAACCTTCTCCCTAGGTTCCCAAAGAGACAGAGAGACAACAGGTAGGCCTAATTATTCCGTATTCAACAAGGTTTTAATGCCCCAATTTTCCATTGAACCAAAGAGATTACAGAGGTCGTCAACACTCCTAGTTGTAACTTGCAAGTTGCCTTAGAATGCACTACCCTACAAAAATAATTTCCACAAAGATATAATTTTATTCATCACATTGATTTTAAAAATATATTTTCTTGTATTCAACACCTTCAAATATAGGTAATAATAATAATAATAATATTAATAATAAAAGGACTTTTTTAGTTAAAAAGCATTGACTTGAGTACTTATTTTTCATACTGGAAGATGTGAATTTTGAGGATGTGCTCTTGATCTTCTACATTGAATGGAGTGCATATGTGTTTACACCTACCCGAAATGAGTATTATGACTGGATCGTCTAGGAAGATACTACCGATGTGGAGACAATACAGAGGGAGTGTGACCTTGACTAGGTCTATGATATGTCGTAATGAGGCATGTGGATATTGGTGCCTGAAGACGATGACTGTTTGTCATAGCTAATTGATCCAAAGATGTCGACACATGGTAAATAGTGGAAAACCACTGAATATTTCTTATTCTTTTCCAGGTAAAAGCACATGAACAATAGCATAAGCAATATCACCAATAACGCTATCTCTCTCTATATATTCAAAACGAATTTTTATACTTAAATGGATGGGCAATAGAAAAACATGAACAATTATGTTTAGGGAAGGTGATGCTAGGTATTGGTTCTCTATGTTTGAAACAAACAACAAGGACAAGACAAAAGAGAACATCAAAGTTACGATGAGTAAAACACACCACAATAAGTATAAAATTTTCCAACATTGCATTCTAGACAATGTTGTTTTCCTTACCTAAATGATAAAGATTTTTCTATATATTACATCACATCATGTGATGTTACATCCTCTTTAAAAAAAAATCTGTTCTTCTTCACTCGAGGTTGCTTTTAAAGATATGCATTGCATGAATACGTATGGAGATATATGGGTATAGTAATGGTAAATGATAATATTAAAAGGTAACTTTTCATGTACTCCAATGTATAATTATTCACCTACATTCTTCAAACAATAAAATAATATGGATATCACACTACACATTTCTCTTATATATTTTTGTCACTATCCATTTCTTTTATATATTTGTGTCATGAGTATCAACGCCTGATTAAATAGAATACTTCTAACTTGTCATTCATTTATAAATAAAATTTATCAAGCATATTATAGATTATATAATAATTAGAGAGAAATCATTTCTTCAATGGTTTTAACACATTTACCAAGCATACTAAATATTAATACAAAGATCAAGATGTTGCAATATTTACGTCGTAGGAGTTTTTACAATGGAGACGTAGTCTCAAAAGATTCCTTGTCTCCCTGGCCATTAACATTCTGACACATGTCGTGTCATCTTAGTGAATGGAGACTAGACAAGTGCTGTGTCTCAGTTTCCTTGTCAAACAATTCCACTCAAAGAAATCATTCCCATGCTAACCAAATGGCCACCTGTTACAGCAGTTGTTGTGCATGATTGATTGATTGTCATTATCTTTTTTCATGCACGTATGCTGATCATTTTTTGTTTTTTTAGTGCACTTCAGTTGGGTCCCTAATTTTGTAATCTAGAATATGGAACTTCTGTCGCACAGACAGCAGGTGTCCTCTATGTTACGACTGGTGCTGCACGCTAATGGATTGACTGACTTCATGGATTGGTTTTCAATTGCGAATCCTTCTTCTCAGTTGTTGTTTAACATGTTGTTACGACACATGGCTTACTTTTTTTCACTACACTTCTATTTTTTGTCCTAAATGACTGATCCTACCAATTATTTTTTACAGGGTTTCGTTGTCCTTCACTATAGTTCAATTCTCTCAATTCGGCATAGACCTTGCCAAGATTTTGTGAAAGTTTCAGTCCAGCAGTTTATCTGGGTTTAGGACAAGATTTTCTCGATGACTTTTCTTCATTTTAGGTTGTCAATTTATGGAGTCAATTTGGTCGTGGTTTTGTTTCACTATTACTTCAGTCGATGGAATACACTTTTTCCATGTCCTTTCATCAACATTAATGTTTCATCAATCCATTTTTGCTCCATTAATACAAGAAAATTTGTCATTTGATTCAGACATGGGCCTATATCTTCATTTTTTCTCACCTTATGACGATATCCAAGATCTTCTTACAATACTCAATTTACCACATTTGTTGTTGCATCGCCTTTGCTTTGCACATATAAACAGGCCTTCAGGAAACCACTATTTCTTATTGTTTTCCTTTGCTTTTCTTATATTTATTTTGCTGTGTTTCATTTACACTAGAGAGTTTCCAATTTTCGCACCTTGTTAAATTTGCAAGTATTCCTTAGGTCTTCTTAATTGTTTTGAATATTCATTCATTCTGCTTATGAGATGGTGAAACACCATTGCTCTATTTTAATTGAATGTGACTCTTGCTCTGTTGCAAAAATATTGTGACTTGTATTGGTTATGTCATGTTCTATCAAAAAAATGATAGGTTTTAGTTTTTTGGCTAAAATAAAATGTTGCTTATGATATGGTGAAACACCCTTGCAATTTTTTAATTGAATTTAACTCCTTCTTTGTTGCAGAAGGACTGTGTATTGGTTATGTGGGTTCATAATAGTGTAATACTCATGCTATGTCAATAAAATGATAGGCATTAGTTTTTATGATGCACTTATTTTAGGTAAGGAACTCAGCCTAAAGCTGCAAGGCCACTATAACAGTGGGTGCTTCTACCTTTTGCATTCTGCTTTCCGCTATCCGGAATGCAGAAGGTAGAGAAGTTTTTTGTCCCTTTTTTTATTTTTTCATTTTTTCGACTTACGGTTTCCACACTACGGAGCGCGGAGATAGAAACTTTTGTGTTTTTCTTCGCAAAATATTATTCTTCCTCTTTCTGATATCCCAAGTAGGGAATGCAAGACTTTGATACGTTTTTTAATTTACATTTAGGAAAATTTGGCAGATTTAATTGTTCAACAACATAAAACTTTATTATTCCTTTTTCTTGCATAATAATTTATTTAATTTTTTTTTAACAAAATGAAGTTGATTCAACTAAAAAAACAAGTTAAATAAGTCTTTAAAATAAATTATAAAAATAGTATTAAGAAAATCTAATACAAGGCCTATGTAGGTAAAGCTTGTGTAGTATTCTACATTCCACATTTCGCATTTCGCTTTCCACAGTGTAGAAGGTGCGGATCCATTTTTTCAACTCATCAGGAAAATATATTCCCAACTTTCGCGTTTTTCCTATGTAGATTCTGGTATTTCCATTTCTTTCTTCTCGACTTTCGGTTTCTGCTGTGTGAAATGCGGAAATCATAGGTTACATGTTCCCAATCAACTTTACGTGATTTCTGAATTCCGCTTTCCATCGTGTGGAATTCCTTTGTCACTTTATTTATTTTACTTCAACTAAAAAACAACTTAAATAAGTGTTTAAAATAAATGATAAAAACAATATTAAGAAAATATAATATAAGGTCTATGTAGGTAAAGATTGTGTAGCATTCTGCATTCCACTTTCCACAGTGTGGAATGTGCGGATCCATTTTTTCAACTCATTTGGGAAATCTATTCCCGACTTCCACCTTCCGCCCATGCGGATTCTGGAATTTCCATTTCTTTCTTGTCGACTTCCGGTTTCCAATGTGCGAAATGCATAAATCGAAAGTTACATGTTCGCAAATCAACTTTACATGTTTTCTGACTTCCACTTTCCGCCATGCAGAATGCCTTTGTCACTTCTTTTTATTTTTCTCATTTTCATGACCTGCGGAATGTAGAATGCGAAACTTTGATAAGTTTTTAGGTCAAATATAGGAAAATTTCTCTTCGATATACACAGGGACTTCACTTAGTGAACCTCTCACATAGCACGTGCGATCATGGGATATTAAAGAATACCCTTAATTTCCATATATATTGACCCAAACTCTTTTTGTTGAAACCCCCTCCCAATACTTAAAACCTCCTCCCCAGCCCTTTTTATACCTCAATCCTTATAAACCACCCTACCCACCCCCACCTAAACCCCTCATCCCTCCTAATACCTGCAATATATTGGTTTAATTTTTGATAATTTTAAAACCCACAATATGAACTGACGTGATAGGATATTGGTCAAAAAGTGAAGCCCTGTGTTGATATAAAACTTTTGAAAATAACCATTATGTATTTTTTATATTATTCATTTCTTTGCATAATAATTTATTTAATTTTTATTTAGAAAACGAACTTGATTCGACTAAAAAAACAAACTTAAATAAGTCTTTAAAATAATTTATAAAAACAGTATTAAGAAAGTTTAACAAGAGGTCTATGTAGGTAAAGCTTGTGCAACGCTTCCGCATTCCACTTTCCGCAGTGCATAATGCGCGAGTTACATTTTTTCAACTCATAGGGGAAAAATATTCCCGTCTTCTGCCTTTCGCTTATGCGGATTCCGGATTTTCCATTTGTTTCTTTCCAATTTCTGTTTTTGGCTGTGTGGAATTTGAAATCGAAAGTTACATGTTCGCAATTAACTTTGTGTGCTTTCCGAATTCTGCTTTCCAACGTGCGGAATGCTTAAACTAGACAACTCTTGGTCATTCAACAATAGAAAACGCTTGAAATTTACATTTACGAAAATTTGGCAGATTTGAATGTTCAACAATATAAAAATTTTGTAATTAACAATTATGTATTAACAATGTAGAAGGCGGAGAAGTTTTTGTCCCTTTTTTTATTTTTTCATTTTTCTGACTTACGCTTTCTGCACTGCGGAACATGAAGATAGAAACTTTGGTGATTTTCTTCACAAAACTTTCTTCTTCTGCTTTCCTCTTTCCCAAGTACAGAATGCGGGACTTCAATACATTTTTAAATTTACATTTAGGAAAATTTGGCACATTTAAATGTTCAACAATATAAAACTTTATTATTCCCTTTTTGCATTATAATTTATTTAATTTTTTTTAAACAAAATGAAGTTGATTCAACTAAAAAAAAAGTTAAATAAGTGTTTAAATTAAATTATATAAACAATATTAATAAAATTAGAACTTTGATATGTTTTTAGTTCAAATAAATTTGTTTCCGACTTCCACTGTGCAAAATGCGAAAACTAGAAATGCCAAGCTAGCATGTAACATATAACATATAAGATATTGAAAAATAAAAAAACAACTAAAAATGTCACATGGGTTGATTTTAATTTTTTAAATATGGATTTAACTTAGGTCACATGAATATGTTACATTGCCTAATGCGGAACTTTGATACGTTTTTAGTTCAAATATAAGTAACTTTGTCCATGATAATTTGACGAATTTAAATTTTCAACAATATAAAGTTTTGAAATTTACAATTAGGAAAATTTGGACGATTTAAATATTCAACAATATAAAACTTTTGAAATTTACAATTATATAATTCTTATATTATTCAATTTTTTGCATAATAATTTTTTTTTAAAGAAAACGATGTTGATCCAAGTAAAAGAAAAAGTTGATTTAAGTTTCATTAAATATAGTAATAAGAAAGTATAATAAAAATTATTTATGTAAATAGAGCTCGGGTAGCGATTCCACATTCCACTTTCCGCATTGCAGAATGTAGGAATCTGTTTTTTCAACTCATTGGGGAAATCTATTCCTGGATTTCGGCTTCTTCCTATGCGGATTTGGGATTTTTAATTTCTTTCTTGCTGACTTCCACTTTTTGCTTTGAATAAATCAGAAAGAGGAAAGTGGAAATCAGAATTTACATGTTCGCATTTAACATTTCATGCTTTTCGACTTCCACTTTCCGCCGTGCGCAAAGAGGAATCTAGAAAAGTCTGTCGCATTTTTTCTTTCTCATTTTCCAACTTCTGGTTTCCTCACATGGAAATCCAAACTTTAATGTTTTTTTTTGCAAATTTATTTTCGTCCACGTTTTGAAGAACAACATGTGGAATGCGCAACTTCGATACGTTTTAGTTCAAATATTTTTCATTCCATTTTCTGCTTTTCGTTGTGTGGAATGCGAAAGCGTGAAACGCCAAATACAAACTTTCCCAAACTTTCTATTTCTGAAGTTTCAGTTGCGCACTTTAATTTCAACTTTTGTTGTCCTTTCGGGTTTCAACTTTCACCCAACTAAACATAGAAAAAATATATTAAAACCTTGGCCCAGAAGGCGTTCTTCTATGTTTGTCACAGTCCACATTTAATATTTATAACATATAATGAATAAAAACAACTGAAGTTATGAAATATGTTCATGCGAATAAATTATATATATATATATGTATATATATATAAACAACTGAAGTTATGAAATATGTTCATGTGAATAAATTATATATGTATACATACATACATACATACATACATACATACATACATACATACATACATACATACATACATACATACATACATACATATATATATATATATATATGCATTTTAGTTAGGTCACATGAATATGTTACATTGCATTTTTTTTTGGTTCATGCCCTGTTTCATTCCACGGAAAAAAATAACCATCACGTTATGTAGACTATGCTAACTGAAGATTCTATTTCATTATTGCTACATGGTGCTGTCAACCTTATCCCACTGGTACAAGTCTCCTCAATAAACCAAGTAAACTCACTCGACTCATCGTCTATTTGGTTCTGAATTTCTATCTCAGACTGCCTTCACAAGCATGAGCTATTGCTTCTAGTTATATATAGTGGTCTTATAGAAAATGGACAACTTTGAAGAAGGAACTATAATCAAAGTTACCCAATGTACATGCAATATTGTACATAATGTAACATACGTTTAATTTTCTCATTTTTCCCCACTTAATTAATTTCACAATGTTCATGCATCCAATTTTTTTCTCTCCCATTGAACTCTAACATACTTCTTGTTAGAGGACTATCACATTGCTTACACTCGAAGTTGTCACAATGAATGCAACAATTATTGGAGATCCTACACCTTACCACTTACCTATATCTTTTGCCTCGCAGAGTAGTTCCTTTGTTCCATTCAACCCTATCTCAGTAAATGAAAACCCTGGCTTGGCTGCATCAACTATGCCATTCACATCATTTTCCTCTTCTAGCAAAGTTTGGAACATTCAAGGTTGAGTTACTGCCAAGACAAACATACATGAATATGGAAACCAACGAGGGTCTTGAAAAGTGTTCGAATTTGACCTTGTTAATGCTTCACAAGATGAAATACATATATATGCATTCAATGAATTGGCACTCTCTTTGTATGACCAAATACAAATAGGAATAGTGTACATAGTATCAAATGGCATAGTGAAAGCATCCAATCCAATTTTCAACCATTTGAAAAGCCATAATGAGATTTTCCTAGGTTCCTCCTCCACCATCCAACCATGCTTAGATGAATGCTCCTTAATACCTTTATATTGCTTTAACTTTAAAACTATTAAAGAGATTCAACCTATACCGGTAAATTCCATGGTTGACCTTGTTGGAATTGTCATTTTAGTTTCACCTATGTCCACGATATGAAAATAGGATGGTGTTGAGACTGTTAGGTGGACCATTGGACTCTGTGACATTGCCAAATTCAAGGAGTCGATCTTTCCAACCTTCGTGGTTTACCTACTCCTCTAGCTGTATCAATCAAAGGTGGTCGTGTTACAAATTTTAATGGAAAAACTATTGGCACTATCTCCAACACTACTATTTTTAGAAACCCAAATATTAAACAAACGTTAGTTTCCAGAAATGATTCCATGAAAATGGATTTTGTTCAGCATCACCATCTTTGAGCTAAACATTCAATGCCTCTCATTCTACTCCTCGTAAAATCATTACCATCAATGAGCTACAAACACTTCAACCATCTGAGAAACCTGTTTGGTACTCTCTTGTTGCAACCATAAAAAATGTTAACATCGATGACTTTCCTTTCCTTGCATGCCCTCTTTTTGTTGATGGTATACAATGCATGAAAAAGAATTCCCACAAAGTTGGAGACATTTGACATTTAAGTAAATGTGATGGGGAGTTTCTTGCATGTGACTACTGATACATGCTAAAGGTTGACTTGGAAGATGACACTGGATACCTTTATGGTGTGATAGCCTTTAATGATGCTGCAAACCAACTCATGGTCATCTCTACAAAAGACCTATGTCTTCTCTCAATTGAATCGGCATTAATTGTCGAAATAGTCCAGAGGATCTGCAACAAACAATTACTTCTTACTCTTTCAGTTAGAACAAAGACCTTAGGTAGAATCACACACCTAAAAGTGGTAATTGTCATGGTTGAAAACACATAATCAATAATTTCAGATGGATACATAAATATATAGGTTTTTTCGACCCGATACACAAGCATATTCTTTATTGTCTGTAATGAATTCTTTCAATTGTCTATTTTAAGTCCTTATTTCACAGTTCAACATATCAGGGTCTTTTTTTAACTCCCCTATAGTACTTCTATTTTTTAGTCTCATACTTCCACTCTACAAGCTATCACTTAATGTTTTTTACCTAAATTGTTGATGCAACCTATATGGTAACTTTTGAATACAATAATAATTTTCTATTGTGTTTATTTATTAAATAAACAACTTTTTTCTCTTGTTTCTTAACACAAGTTTTTAGTCTTCTATACAGAACAATAATTATTTGTTTTTCATATATCCTTTTTCATACTACACTTTGTTCTTTTATATTGCTGTTTTCTTACAATTATCAGGGTAGGACTTGGAAAAAAAATTATTCCATAAATATTATTTTAAGGTACATTCTTAGTTCCCAATATGCAATCAGTTAACATTTATTTTTTATCTTATGCTTTATATTGATATACTTTGCAGTTAATACATATAGAAAATGTGTGGCTTCCATCAATCAAAGCTTTTAAGTATTTAACAACTTTACGATTTTCTTGTAGGAATTATGCCAACTCATGAAAATGAACAAGCCAATGCACTAAGAAGAGTTGTATATGCACAGAACAAAGAACAAAATAAAAAGAAACAACGTCTTCTTTACAGAGCTACTCGTCTACCTGTGGATATTTCTTCTTCAATTTCTCTTTCCGAACCTTTTGACAGAGCTTCACTTCCATCCCCTATGATAAATCCATCGAACACCCTCCTCGATGATGCACATCAACGATTTCATAAAAAAATGGACCAACTGGCTGAAATGCATGTTTGCTCGATTTGCAAAGAATGTTACCCTGGTATTGTAACAAAAAAGGTCCATTATGCATACACTTGTTCTCATTGTATTTTAGAATGAAAAGGCCATCGATTTTCATTGGAAAACTATATAGACCCAGGAATCCAACCACCTATCCTTGCAGTACTTACACATGTTGAAGAAATGCTCATTAGTTGTGCTAACCTAATATTACAAGTTACATATGCTCATGGTGGTCAATATAAATATTTTGGACATACTATTTTCTTCCCCCAAGACATTGCCAATATTGCCAAATACCTACCCCATTTAATATCAAAACTTGACATCCTTGTTGTTTGCAAATGTAACACTACAAACAATCCATATGAATTGTTTGTTAGTCGAACATGTGTTCTTGCTGCCCTTCCATACAAAATGGAAAACGACCCATACTACAAGGATGTGCAGGTCAACCCAATTGCATTAGATTATTTTCCTCTTGTTTCAACATACATTTCACCTTGGATTCTGCATGTTAATAGCAATGCTACATTATCTCATCAGCAAAGCTTGTCCTCTATAGTTCAACCACCAAATTCATTTGAACCCTATGAATTAAAATCCTCCTCGTTTATTTCAACATAAGCTAATGCTAGAACTGAGGTTGAAGAAATTAGACAGTTGTTACACATACCAAATATCCCGCTACCACCTTCCATTGATTGGCCCCCTATAGGAATTTCCCCTATCAATGAGTACAACACAGAAGGACTTCTTTCCATGGATTTTCCAATTTTGTTCCCCATAGGTGCAACAATGATTAAACAACCACGCATTCATGAGTTTGATATGCACGAACATGCACTTCACCTAATTCACTATCATGACAATATATTTGGCCAACATCCTCGGTTATGGTACTACATATACAATCTAATTATGCGTCATCGGAGTAATGCTACTACCTCTGTTTTTGTCAAAATTAATCTTGAAGATACACTACCTCCGACAATACTTGATCTTCTTAACAATTGTAAGACATGCCTAGTCAGAAAATTGGTGAGTAGGTCACAAGGTTTGGGTCTTCATTACATGGAACACGCTCATATTAGAACAAAAGTAGAGCTGACCTGACAAATATGATCTATCAACAAGGTACACCAACATTCTTCTTTACCCTTAGTGCAACTGACACAAAATGGCCATATTTGCATGCTCTAATGCCTATTGGATGTCCAACTAGTTTAGCTCAATAATATCAATGGAAGGTTCACAACATCATATCAAATCCACATATTACATCGCAATACATGCACAATAGATTCAAAACCTTCCTTCTAGAGGTGCTTGAAAAAGGTTTTCATATAACGAATTCTTAGTGCAGGTATTCTACCATATCTTCCTTCTTATTCTTCTCTTTGTATTTCTCACTTTAGAAAATTCATTTCTACTATATTCCTTTTCCTCCCATGTAGGTATGAATGGAACCATAGAGGATCTACACACATTCATGGTTTTATTTGGTTGGAAAATGCACCAAATATGGACACCTTAGAATGGGAAGATGTTCTTGCAGTTGAAGCTGCAAATTTTGTTTTTTGACACATATGTTACAACTTGGAATCCTCGTAATTCCCACTTGTCAACATATGGGTTAAACCATTATACTACAAATGATCGATGTAGTCTTGCATTACCATCCATATTTGCATCAAACTACTCAGTTGACTATGAAGAACTTGTAAATTTTGTTCAAAGGCACACCAGATTTTTAGAATCGACTTGCCTTTGCAAAAACAGAACATATGTTCAATGTCGCTATGGTTTTATGTATGACCTAAAATCTACTTCTTCATTATTCATTGATCCAAATGGATGTAAAACTTACAATCCTGCAAGACATGATTCCCTTCTAAATATTCACAACCCTACCATGCTTTCAATATGGAGGGCTAATGTTGATTGCCAACCTATTCTTTCTAGACATGTTGTCTTCAAATACATTTCAAAGTATGCATCAAAAGTAGAGACAAAATCAGAAATCTACCATGCAATTCTCTCTCGCTTTGCACATGCAGCACCAAGTGATGGCCCCAATCTTCAGCCAATCAAACAATTGCTCACACAAACAGTTGCAGAATGAGACATTAGTGCACAAGAGACGTTTCATTTGCTCCAAAAACTTCCTCTTATACTTTGTAGCCGTCACTTATTTTCCCTAAATGTCAATCAAAGTGTCTTCCTATGTTTTTGTAATGACACTATTAACACCCCTCCAACCCCCATGTCGTTATGGTTTTACGTATGAACTAAAATCTACTTCTTCATTATTCATTGATCCAAATGGATGTAAAACATACAATCCTGCAAGAAATGA
The DNA here is from genome assembly GCA_001517045.1 of Pseudotsuga menziesii. Lineage (NCBI taxonomy): Eukaryota > Viridiplantae > Streptophyta > Pinopsida > Pinales > Pinaceae > Pseudotsuga > Pseudotsuga menziesii. Next base: position 373,866 of record LPNX010430433.1, read on the forward strand.
TTCCCTTCTAAATATTCACAACCCTGCCATGCTTTCAATATGGAGGGCTAATCTTGATTGCCAACCTGTTCTTTCTAGACATGTTGTCCTCAAATACATTTCAAAGTATGCATCAAAAGTAGAGACAAAATCAGAAATATACCATGTAATTCTCTCTCGCCTTGCACATGCAGCACCAAGTGATGGCCCCAATCTTCAGCCAATCAAACAATTGCTCGCACAAACAGTTGCAGAATGAGACATTAGTGCACACGAGATGTTTCATATGCTCCAAAAACTTCCTCTTATACTTTGTATCCGTCACTTGTTTTCCCTAGATGTCATCCAAAGTGTCTTCCTGTGTTTTTGTAATGACACTAATAACACCCCTCCAACCCCCTTTGATATTTGCATACATGCAAAGACCCCTTGCTCTTGAACATCTAACCCTACTTGAAGCTTCTCGTTCTTGGTCTTTCTTTGCTAATAGAAAAAAAAATCCATGGAAACAAAACTTGCATCACAATATTTTTAGAGTCTATCCACAATTCATTTCCATTCCTCCCTTTGATTCTTCATCTTTTGAACCGTTTTGTTGGAGAAAACTTTATCTATACAAATATTTCTATTCCATCCCTTAGGATATTGGAACAACAACTTCTGAAATTATTTCTCATTGGCATCACATTAAAGGCACATATGTTGTGTGGCATGTTGAACGTGCATAAGAAGAACCCCCTACACCTCTATCCAATGATTCAAACTCTGATTCTATTACCATTTTGTTGTCCCATACCATGGATGAATGTGAACTTCTCTCTCAAATGCAACCAAGAAACAACATCCAAATTGATGACATTGAAATGCTTGGACATCATGAGTTTGACAAAAATCACAATTGGACACATAACAATATAGCCACCCACTTGCATGAGACAAAAACATCATTCATTGACTTCAATATTTTGTTCACCCAACTACATGAAGACACCCTATCGTTGTCCAATTCAGGATTCCTTGTCTCCCACACAACGCATAGCCTTTGATCTTTTCATTTCCCATTTTAGAAGCACTACATTGGCTCAACCACTCAAAATGGTGATTCAAGGTACTGCAGGCAACAGGAAATATTACCTCATATTTTTCTTGAAATATGCATTGCAAACTGCATCTGAACAAAGTGACTCCCCACTTCTTCTCCTTTCTCCAAATGGTGTTGTTTCTTTTCACATACATGCATCTACAATACATTCTTCTCTTCGAATACCCATTGGTGAAATCCACCCCCTTGAAGGCCAATCCATTTCAAAACTTCAAGAATAACTCTTCAATATCCGCTATATTCTCATAGATGAAATGAGATTTATTGGACCAAAAATGTTAACTCAAATTGATGCACGCTTACGTCAATATTTCCCCTCGAATTGTACAAACCCATTTGGTGGTTGTTCCATAATCCTTGCTGGTGACTTCATACAATCATTAGAGGAAATTTCAACTCAAAATGGGCCTCCTAAGGAAAATTAATAAAATAATAGTTAAAATAATAAAATAATATTTATTAATTTTGGAGGAAGAAAAGAAAAAACTACTTTTTTGTTCGTATTTTTGGCATATCTCCCTGTGTTTTTACTCAAATTTCGATCAGGAGAGCTGGTTGGATGCGGAATTAAATTCTATATCCTACGAGTACCCACTTGGCATACTTTTGACGGGCCCTTATACCTAAAAAAAAAGAAATACTTGAAAAATGTGATGATGACATCATCATCACATTTTTCAGGTATTTCTTGTTTTTGGGGAAGTGAGGCCTGTCAAAAGTATGCCAAGTGGGTACTTGTTAGATGCATAATTTAATTCCACATCCAATGAGCTCTTGCAATCGGAATTTGAGTAAAAACACAGGGAGATATGTCGAAAATACGAACAAAAAAGTAGTTTTTTTATGATACCTATCCCCAAATTTATATTAATTTTTTTTTTAAGAGGTGCTCCCTTTTTGAATTTTAAAGAATTTTGATTTTCTAATACATGATGACATGGAATTTGTATTATTTTTGGAAGGCCCATTTTAAATTGAAATTTCCTCTAATGTGCCTACTATAAAGAACATCCCCATGTATGCAGGCTCATCTGTTGCAAGGACTATCTGGTGTACATTTGATACTTTTATCACGTTGGAAACAATTTTTCGACAACAAGGAAATATCCCTTCTCAAACTTCCTTTCACCAAATCTTGCAAAACCTTCAAAATGCAACACCAATTGTTGAATACCGGGCACTCCTAATGACAAGAAAAACCTCATGCCTTTTAGATGTGGAAAATTGTTAATTTCAACAATATATCCACTTGTATCCCACCAATAGCTTTGCTGCACTGCATAACAAACACATTATGAAACAACTTAATATGCCAATTTCACTTTGCTTTGCAGAATAAAGGAAAAAACATGCCCATGGATCTGTTGATGATGAGTAGTTTCCATTAAAGGTCCTTCTTGATATTGGTCAACAAGTCATATTAACTCCTAATTTACGGGTTCAAGCAGGACTTGTTAACGTCTCACTTGGAAAATTCATTGACATTGTCTACAACTCCAATGAACAACCTCCTAGCTTACCATATTTTCATTAGAGGAAATTTCAACTAAAAATGGGACTTTTAATCATAATTCAAATTCCATGTCATCATGTGTCAGCCAATGAAATTGATTTAAATTTGAAATACAGTACAGGTCTTAAACAATTTTTTAATATAAATTTAGGGATAAGTATCATAAAAAAAACTAGTTTTTTGTTCGTATTTTTGAAATATCTCCTCGTGTTTTTACTCAAATTTCGAACAACAGAGCTCGCTGGATGCGAAATTAAATTCCACATCCAACGAGTACCCACTTGACATACTTTTGATGGACCCCTCTACCCAAAAAACAAGAAATACCTAAAATAATGTGATGATGATGTATGTCGAGTGGGTCCTCGTTGGATGCGGAATTTAATTTCACATCCAACGAGCTCTCCCGATCGAAATTTGAGTAAAAACATAGGGAGATATGTCGAAAATACAGACAAAAAGTAGTTTTTTTCTTTTCTTCGTCCAAAATTAATAAATATTATTTTATTATTTTAACTATTATTTTATTATTTTTCTTAGGAGGCCCATTTTGAATTGAAATTTCCTTTAATGGTTGTTTCCGAATTCCTCCATTACAAAGGGCCCTTATTGGATTCTTCTAACCCTACTTATGTTCCAATATCTTCTATAACAAGGGAATCCCATAAGAAACTACCACTTCCTATGGCATGGGATTTAACAATTCATAAATCCCATGGAATGACCCTACAAAATGTTACAATAGATATTGGAAACAATGATAGACAAGGGATTACATTCACTGCAACATCAAGAGTTACATCTCTTTCAGGCTTTCGCATTTCTCCACCTTTCTCTTTTTCCAGATACTCTCGAATGCAAGACAATTCATTTGTCCAGCATAGGAAACAAGAGGAAAGATTACTTGCTTCAAAGTATTTAAAACCAAGTTGTGGTTGAAGCTTCTCATTGTTAGAATAATCAACCCATAGTTTACTACCTTAGACATTAATTTAATTATTTTTGTCTTATTTGCCTAGTTCATGTGTCCCACGTTATGCAAGTTGTCAATTACCTATCCATAGTGGTCCCACTTGCCTAATTTGACCCATGTATCACTTGGGAAACCTCAAGGAATCAATTCTGCTTTATTCCTGGTCTCCTAGGTGCCCTTCTACTTTTTCTGCATTATTGCCTGCTTTTTCAGTGTTTTAAGGCAATAGGGAAAGTTTGACTAGGTGAGGTGAACTAGTTTTTTGTCCTCTTCATCCTCCACTCTTTTCTCCTTGGAAAAGCATGTATGAGTTGTCATTCCATCACTCTTTAGCTTGCCTAAGCCATTTTTCTAATTCGTGAACTCCATGATAGATTTGGGATCAACTTTTTACACCTATGGGGGATTTGCTTAATTTTAGTAAGCCTGCTTTATGATAGATTCAAATTGCTCCTCATGCATTCGAATCCCTGATGTATTTTATTTATTCAGCAACCTATTATGTTACAAGGTTGGCTATTGTACATTGAGTTAATACAGTTTAGTGTTCAGCTCCAATTTCAGTCTCTTTTGTGAGTGATTTTGCATGATCAATTGTTAATTGTTGTGAGTAAAATTAATCTATCACTGGGTTCAATTTCCACATGGTATCAGAGCCATTGTAGATCAATTTATCTCCTTCAAAATTGTTTTGCAGGTTCAACATCAGTGACTGGGAGCCTTCTACTAACAGTCGGAACAGATTTTCTAAGCTATGGATCAATCACAGAAAACTATCTTGACTCCCTTCAATTTATTTGAATGGAAAGCATAGATGGAGATACTGTTGAGAGCGAAATGCCTCTACAAGGTGACTATGGCAACAAAAGTAGAGCCCAATGTAGCTGCAGAGAAGATAAAATGGCACAACAGGAGGGATGAGGCCTATGGTCTCCTGTGTCTGAGTATTTCCAGAGACCTCCTTTTCCATCTTGATGGATTGACATCATCGAATGAAGTATGGGAGAATATTGCTGATCTTTTTGGAAAGACAAATGAGATGAGGGGACATCAAATCGAAAATGAGATGATTTCTCTGAGTCCAAATAGCTTTGAATCCCTGCAGCTATATTTCTCCAAGTTCAAAGCACTTGTTTTGCAGCTGAAACAGTGTGGGATCAAAAAGAAGGATGATCAGCTCGTCCTGGCCATTCTCTCGAAGCTAGGCCCTGACTATTTAGTGTTTGTTTCGACCTTCTATGCCACAAAACTGACAGCTTGAACCTGGAAGATGCCTAGCCTTGCAGATTTCATGGAATCTCTCACACAAGAATAGGATAAGCTGGTGATGATGGGCACCATCAAACCATCCAAAGATCAAGATTTGATTGCTGGAGATTCGAAGGTGGATTCAAAAAGAAAAAAGAAAGCTAAAAATCCACCTGAGCAAAAGAGAGACAAGAAACAGTCTCCGAAGGAGCCACAAGGTTCCAAGAAGAACTACCAGAAGAAGAAAAACAAAGGTGAAATGAGCAAGTGTGCATACTGCAATAAGGGAAATCACACTGAAAGCTCTTGTATGAAGAAGCAAATAGACATGCTGACCTAAATCTTGGAGAATAATGGCATCTCCCTTCCAGACAGCTCAAAGAAGAGAGAAGGAGGATCAAGTTCAGATGACAGAGAGAGAGTTCATGCATTGGTTGCTGGCACATCAAGCTCACCTAGTTTTATCATCGATTCTGGAGCTTCAAGACACATGGTTTCGACCAAGGAGGCATTCTCCTCACTTGACATGTCGAAAGGACCACCTATAGTATGGGAGATGACTCTCTCATTGAAAGTTTGGGCAAAGGGAGGATTGATCTTGATCATGGTCAGTTCAGCAATGTGTTGTATGTGCCTGGTCTTGCCTCCAACCTCTTGTCAGTGTACCAGATGACCCACACTGGGTCTCCTAAGAAAGTCATATTCTCCCCTGATGAAGTTGAGATCACAGAGATCTCAAGTGGTAGAGTCATTGAAAAAGGATTTGCGAATCATGCTCAAAAGGTATACATGTTCTCACACTTCCTACCCTACTCAAACCCCTCTCGTCTTCTGATTCATGCTAATGAGGCTAGCAAGATTTGGCATGAAATATTTGGCCACCTAAAATACAAGTATCTTTCTGATCTTAGTGAAAAATAGATGGTCATAGGGTTGCCCAAGATAAAATTTTCCAAAGGAGTCTGCCAAGGTTGTATCCTAGGAAAACACCCAGAGCATAAATTTGAGAGAGCTAGTCATGAGAGAACCTCTGCACCCCTCGAGCTGATCCACAGTGATGTTGCTGGCCCATTCCCTCATATTTCTATGAGTCAGGCCAAATATGCATTGACTTTCATTGATGACTTTTCTAGGTATTGCTGGGTTTACTTCCTGAAACACAAGTCTGAAGTTTTTGGCCTATTCAAAGTCTTTAAGGCTTTGGTTGAGAACCAGTCTGGAAGGAAACTCAAGGTCCTCAGATCTGACAATGGTGGTGAGTATGTCAAGTCTGAGTATATTAATTATTGTGTAGAGTAGGTATTCAGATGCAGCATTCTATCCCTTACACACCACAGCAAAATGGTGTTGCTGAGAGGAAGAACAGATCACTGAAGGAGATGGCAACATGCATGATGGAGGCCAAAACTTTGCCACCAAAGTAATGGGCCGAAGCTATCAACTGTGTAGCTTATATTTAGAATAGGGTGCCTCATAAACAGCTTGAAGGTATGACTCCTTTCGAAGCATGGAGTGGGCACAAGCCAGATGTGACCCATTTCAGGATTTTTGGCTCAAAGGCTTGGGCTAGAATTCCAACAGAGAAGAGGAAGGATTTGCAGCCCCAAAGCCAAGAGTGTCCTTTTGTTGGATACTCTGAAGATTCAAAAGGGTACAAACTGATAAATTTGAGCACAAACAAAGCCTTCATCAAAAGGTGTGTTCAGCTTGAAGAAGAACCCCTTGCAGCAGTGGAAGTTGGAGAAGCCTCTTCTCCACCTGAACCTCAAGAAGTAAGTAAAGAGTTTGTTGAACATGTTGATTCTGATTTGTTTGATGGAGATGAGTTTATTGTAGAACCTAACATCCCTACAAGGCCAAAATGGGCAGCCAAGACACTACATGCATCATGAGAGCTAGCTGGGGATCCCAATGACCCAAGGAGGACTAGATCTCAATTTGAGAGTGGTCTGTGGATGAAGGATCCTATGTTTGCTGAAAAATGATATTTGATGGTGGATTATGATCCTCAAACATATGAAGAAGCAATAGGATATCCAAGATGGAAAACAACCATGAAGGAGGATTTCAGCTCACTTCAGAAGAGCAACACATGGGAGCTAGTGGATCTTCCCCCAGGGAGAAAGTTAGTCCAGTGTAAGTGGGTCTACAAGACCAAATTTGCTGCTGATGGTTCACCACTAAAGTACAAGGCCAGATTGGTAGCCAAGGGCTACTCACAGTTTCATGGGATAGATTACAATGAGACCTTTGCCCCAGTGGCAAAGATGGATTCCATCAGGCTATCCTTAGCCATTGCAGCCTCAAGGCAATGGGAGGTACATCACATGGATGTAAAATGTGCCTTCCTGAATGGATATCTCACTGAAGAGATATATATGCAGCAGCCTCAAGGTTTTGCTACTAACCCTTCCCTTTTGTGCAGGTTGAGAAAGTCATTGTATGGGAAAAAGAAAGCCCCCAGGGCTTGGTATGCCAAGATCGATAGCTTCTTGCTATCACTGAATTTTGTTCAGTGCAAATCAGATCCAAATGTCTATTTGAAGTTAATTAATGGTTCATTAATGATCATTGTGTTATATGTTGATGACCTCCTCATTACAGGAAGCTCAAAGGATGAGATTGCTTCCTTAAAAGGAGCAATGAACCAAGCCTTCTCCATGACAGATTTGGGGCTCTTAAGTCAATTTTTGGGGCTTGAGATTGTTCAAACCAAAGCTGGAATCAAGTTGCACCAGTCCAATTATGCCTTGGATTTGCTGAACAAATTCAAAATAAAGGATTGCAAAGCAAGAAAAACTCCTTTCCTTTTAGGAGTGAAGCTGGAAGAAGCTGATTCTTCACCTATGGTAAACAATACACTGTATAGGAAATTGATTGGATGTTTGTTGTATCTGACACATACTAGACCTGATATTTCTTATGCAATAAGTGTGGCTTCTAGATACATGGATCAGCCTCATGAGATCCATTGGAAATCAGCCAAAAGGATCCTTAACTTTGTTCAGGGAACAAGGACATATGGGATCTTCTATAAAGCAAAATCTGATCTTGATTTGATTGGATTTACTGACAGTGATTGGGCAGGTGATAGCATAGATAGAAAGTCCACATCAGGATATGTGTTCATGCTTGCAGAAGGGCCAATCGGCTGGTTAAGCAAGAAACATAGTGCCATTGCACTCTCATCTACAGAAGTAGAGTACAGAGGAGTTGTTAATGCAGCAACTCAATGTTTATGGTTGTAGGGTTTACTTGGAGAGTGTGGTTTCGAATCAGATTACTCAACTACCATCTACTATGATAACTAGAGTACCATTCGAATATGCAAAGATCCAGTTCAGAAGCAGAGAACCAAACACATTGAGATCCATATGCACTACATCAGAGAGCTTGTGCATGATGGCACCATTCACCTACTCTTCTGTTCATCTTCAGAACAAGTAGCTGATATCTTCACCACAGAATTTCATGAGAAGACCTTCAGCAATCTCAAATTACTGCTAGGGATTGCTGATCATGCTGTGAAGCATGAGTGAAGACAAGATTCCACAATTTTGTTTTACAGTGCATGTTTAAGGGAGGATTTTCCCAAGTTGTTTTTTCCTCTTTCCTTGTTTTAAATGGACATGAAGTATGTAAAGGGTGACTAAGCCTTGTTGCTAGGCCCTATAATTTTCTGATATATTACTCATAATTCAGGCTTAAGGGGGGGTGTTAGAATAATCACCCATAGTTTACTACCTTAGACATTAATTTAACTATTTTTGTCTTATTTTCCTAGTTCATGTGTCCCACCTTATGCAAGTTGTCAATTACCTATCCATAGTGGTCCAAATTTCCTAATTTGACCCATGTAGCACTTGGGAAACCTCAAGGAATCAATTTTTCTTTATTCCTGGTCTCCTAGGTGCCCTTCTGCTTTTTCTGCTTTATTGCCTGCTTTTTCAGGGTTTTAAGGCAATAGGAAAAGTTTGACTAGGTGAGGTGAACTAGTTTTTTGTCCTCTTCATCCTCCACTCTTTTCTCGTTGGAAAAGCATGTATGAGTTTTCATTCCATCACTCTTTATCTTGCATAAGCCATTTTTCTAATTCGTGAGCTCCATGACAGATTTGGGATCAGCTTTTTACACCTATGGGGGATTTGCTTAATTTTAGTAAGCCTGCATTATGCTAGATTCGAATTGCTCCTCATGCATTCGAATCCCTGATGTATTTTATTTATTCAGCAACCTATTATGTTACAGGGTTGGCTATTGTACACTGAGTTAATACAGTTTAGTGTTCAGCTCCAATTTCAGTCTCTTTTGTGAGTGATTTTGCATGATCAATTGTTAATTGTTGTGAGTAAAATTAATCTATCACTGGGTTCAATTTCCACACTCATTGTTTTCTCTATAGATTTGCTTTTTTTTCAAGAAACATCCAAGAAATTTTTAAATAATTGCGTTCTAGACTAAAATGTCTCAAGAAACTGAGACACTCACTATGAAAGTTTTTAGGTAGGACAGTTATTATATATAAGTAAATAATTACTCAATGTATAAATTTTTTAGATCAACTCTTATTTCCTTAAATGAGCTTTATATAAAAATCAACAATAAAATTGCAATGCTTTATCCAAACTATTATATGAATACAAAACTATCTTGTGAAGTGATACTAATTGACAAATTATTATCGGGAATCAATAACCATTCATTAGTTTCAGTAAAAGAGTATGTAAATTAAATAAATAAATTTTTTCAATGTACATTTCATATGCCAAGCTTATAATGCAAAATCATTATATAAATCAACAGATTTAATACATCAACAGTCTATGATTAGTATACCACAAATAAAGAGGAATAACTCAAAATTGATGAAACAAATTTAATAAATAACCATAGAACATAACATGAGTAATAGTGTTATTTTATTCAATTTCAAAACATTACAATCTTTCGAAAAATACAAAGCTTTCCTGATATTCCTTTTGTTGTCCTTCTCCAATACTGGTCAATGAAAATCCATTGTTTAGGGCTTGCATCGTCAACTGTCCACTTGACCAGGTCGATATATGGCATGAAATGAAGTTTGGATTATTGAAAAAGACATAGGTAAAAGGGTTTCATTTCTTAACATACAAATATACAGGATAACATTAGTCTCCACAACCAACTTCAAATAAATCTCATACCAAATATTGTACAAGGTTTATCCAAAAGCTAAGAAATATTCAATAAATCCAAGAGATAATACTACTTAACAAATTAGTATCAGAAATCAATTACTAATCATCAGCAACATAATAAATCACATATATGAAATACTTCAACATGTAGTCTCCAAAAACTTCCTCTTCCCTACTTGCAGAATCTATCCCTTTAAATTATATTACGAAGTATCACAACAAAATAAAATTCCAAACATGTGGGATTACAAGATCACATAGTTTAAGTTTGGCCAAGGAAGGAATGCCATCGGGCATCTAATTCCATCAAAAAATCAATGCCCTGATATTTATCTTGTTCCAAATGTATTTATTCCCTCAAAATATTAGACGTGATCTCCCTCTTCTCCATCGTTTTCCATTTACCAACATAAACCTCTATCCTAACCATCACAGAACTAGGTGTCTCTATCCACCTCGTGATCTCCTACAAGTTAAGCTAGATGACACCCTCAATTTTCTCCTTAGCTGCAACAAAAGATCGGTCAACTTCATATCATTTTATCTTGGGTGAAGGTGCTTCTTCGATTGCTTCTAGCATAGGAAACCTTAACAAATCAAGTAAAACCTCTGAAGTTGTCCACCTACACTTACATGCTTCCTGGCCATATTCGATGATGCTTCCTACTGCATCACAGAGGCTTCCCCAAGTTTCAATTGTCGCTCTGATTTTATCAGCCCAAACTTTATCCATGATTGGAATATCCTTTGGTCTGTCTCTGATATGTGTTTTCCAACTAGTCACATCTTCCAAAACCTTAATTGTTGTGGTTTTTAGAGTATGATGATCCACCAGGACATCGGACTATTCTTCAAATGATATGTATGGTTCATGTATTTCACAAATTCCTATATACAGGATGACCATGGATTAATGATACTGCTCATTTACCTTACAAGCCAGTTGTTTAAATTCTTCAGCTGTTAATGTTGAAAATGATGAGGCACTTGAAGATATGTGTATTTCTTTCAGTTGTTTCTCTAGGGTAGAATTGTGATTAGCCTGTTCCTTGTTCAGGACCTCTGATTTCTTAAGCTGATGCTTGAGACTCTCAATTTTCTTCTTCGAATGTATTTGTTTATCTTTATTCTCTTTCTTAAGGAGCTCAATATCCTTAAGGTGACATGCCTCAACTGATTCCAGATCCTTTCTTTCTTTCTGTACTTCATGTTCCTTACCGAGGAGATCTTTAGTCACGTGGGACACTAAGTTAAAGTTAGCATCTACAAAGGCTCCAATAGCAGCTGCTATATCTAATGCTCCTTCCTTTTCATTGGGGGAATAAGTTTGCCAAACAATTTGATCAAAGGAAGGAAAAAGTTTAACTATGCCTTCTCTTTTCCTCTTTGAACCTTTCTTCAAATTTCCTTGTCCTTCTTGCTCCAAAAATATTTCCCTAAGCAAACAACTGCATCTTCTCCAAAATATGACATTTCTTCTGTAGGTGAAACAACTTGAGTTGATGACTGAGGTTCTGATTGTGAGACCAAAATTTCTAATTTAAGGGGAGGAATGTCCAAGGAGGAAGTAGGGAAAATAGATATCAAGGAAGTGGAAGAAGTGGGAATAGCAGTTTTAGTTTGTGAAGAAGGGATAGTATAGATGGAAGGGGTTTCCACTTGGGAAAAAGGAATATGAGAAGATGTCTTGGGAGTGTGAGCTGTATGGGGAATTGATGAAACACATAGGGAAAGAGGGGGACTATCACTGGGAAATTCTACTAATACTAATGGATCTGTAGAAGTGTCCTCAAGAATAGGCTTTAAATCCACTTGGGAAAAAGAGGACTGAGGGAATAAAGCATGAAGACCCACTGCTAAAAATTGAGAATCATGTACATAAGATGTCCTGGAGGTATACATTTTCATGGGGAAATTAGTCTTTCCAGTATCCTCCTATAGATCACTATCAATTTGATGGATCTCGATCTGAAGCTCGAGTTGAGGATCAACCTATTGGATCATAGGAACTTGAGGAGGAACTTTCTCTTGAAGGGAAACTGCACCTATCTGCAATCATTCTCGGTTGTTGAGTACCTGCTAAGGTATTTTCTCTTTTTGAGCCACTAATGCTTCAGCCACTTGTGGTTGGTGAGAAAGAAGCTGAGTTTTCTTCTTCTTTGGTTGAGCTTCAGCTTATTCGACATGTGTCCAAAGCTGACCACTGACGTTGGATAGACCTTGCTTGAATTCTTCCCCTCTTTGGAAAGCTTCCATCTCTTGCTAAGAGTGATCACTCTCAGGGGTTTCTATGACAACTTTTCCTTTGTCTTTGGACTGGCATGTTGAAGTAGAAGCTATTGCTGCTTGTTGTCTTTCTTCTCTTTCCATGTTTTCTCTTACAACCTTTTCCTCTTCTTCAAATTTAAATTTTCTAAAATGAAGTAGAGACTCCTTAATTTCTTTCTGATATTTGAAAACATGGGACTTGGCCTCTGGAACAGTGATGTTTTCCATTGCTTCCTGAAAATCAACAAATCCCTTGTACATGGAATCATTAAGCAAATGTTCATGTGTATATAAATTGAACTTAGCCTTTTATTGAGTAATAAGACTAGTGAGGAAAGCCTTAAGATCATGAATCCTTTTTAAATATTCTCCCAGCCTCATAGTTGTAATCTCCTTACCCATCATAGTTGCATGGACAGAATTCTGTATAACCAAAGAATCTATATGCAGAGGGAACTTAGGCCAAGTATTCCTCTTGTGCTTAGCCAATTTTTAATGGGTGCCATCAATGATTGTTTGAAAGGTAAATTCTTGTAAGACCATCCGATCTGGAACAATTCTGGAAAACAAATGGACAGTGTTTCTTCCCTAGATTCTAAAATAAGAGAAATATTCCCCGATGTACCAATCTCCATGCGGACTAACTAAATCCCTCGTTGTTACCGAAAATGTCGGAGCACTGGCCTTGAAGATCTTATGATACATGGAACCTAAGAAAAGGTTGCAGATGTCATATATCTGACGAACAAAATTATCCTCCCACATGTCAGAGCAGTAAATATGGATCGGTGGACAATCCTTCTTCCAATTCCAATCTACGTCAGGAAATGATGAAATCGCACAAAATACGTCCATCACATAAGTCGACATGTAAAATTGTGGTTTTTGGTTTCTCAGGTTTTCTGGTATTTATCATTTTTCTCTTTCAAATTAATAGATAATATTTGAGCCCAATTGAAAGACTCATCTGTATAATAATGTACTGGTCTACCGGAACCAATTCTGCCTTGAAAAATGTACAATTCGCCTCAGCATATAACCGAAAAAACATGGCAGCGAGTAGTGAAAATGGTTCCCTGAACCATGAAGTAGGGTAGATATTACATGGTTGTGAAATAAACATGGTAGGGTTTTTCATCCATGATTTCACCACAGATTCATAATCGAAATGGGAGATTGCATCATGGAGGACTTACCGTTTAGTAGTTGTTTTGGGAGTCCAAGCATGTAAGCCTTGGCAAAAATTTCAAGTCTGAATGAGGCTAGAAATATGTCAATGTAGTCATTGAAAACTCGCTCCTCAGGATTAGTGTGGTCGAGTTCCCACTTCACTGTGTCTATGTAGGGCATAAGTGATGGTCTGGCGGTAATTTGATGGATTTGTGAGCTCCGAATTGCAATGTAAGATGGCTGGTGATGAGGAATGCCTGAGAAATCATCATTATCGAAAATAGAATAAATTCTCAACCAGTACAAATATTGGTTTTCATAAATACGTGCACTGGTGTCTGTGAAGACTATAGGATTTGCGTCCTTGGAACTTTCTTCTTGGAGATTCATCTTTGATCTTGTATTTCTGCGAACCAAAGATGTCATTTATCCTTGAAATTTGGAAAACCTGGTCAAAACTTACTATAGTGTAAAAATAACATGATAAATGGTCGTAAGGAGTTAAGTTATTGGTGGAAAGCTTTGAAAATATATGACATATGTAAGCTCGAGCGAAAAGAAAGTGTAGTAAATATCTCTAGAAATAGTAAAAATGTAACAAATGGTAAAAACCTCAAAAATTCAAACATACTATATGGCCAAAACCTCTACGGAAAAACAAATATAGAACATGGATCTAGTGAAAAACAAATGGCTTAGATGAAGGCGTGCAAAGAAATACTATGGAAAAATTATTGGGAAACTTTTGAGTTAGTGTTTCCATCTTCTACATTCTGCATTGCAAAAAGTGGAAAGCAGATAAAAACAAAAATTACCAAAATAAAAATCAAAAGATCTGATTTTCGCATTCTGCACTTCGCAAAACAGAAGTTAGAAATACAAAAAAAATTATTACGAACTTTTAACTTCCGATTTGTGTGTTCTGCACTACGAAAAGTAGAGGTCAAAAGTTAAAAGTTTGTATTAAAACTTTATGTATTTACACCTTCCTCTTACGGCAGTGAGGAATGCAGAAAGAGGAAGTAAAAAATGGATTTTCCTGATGGCTTGAAAAAAATTGATCCTCGCTTTCTCCACTAAGGAAAGTGGATTTTATTAGGAGAAACGCCATTTATACTCGAAATTTTGAAAACCTGGTCAAAACGTACTACAGTGTAAAAATAACACGGCCGATGTAAGCTCGAGCAAAAAGAGAGCCCAGTCAAAATCTCCAGAAACAATAAAAATGTAGGTAAAACAAATGTTAAAAAGCTCAAAAATTCAAACAAACTATATAGCCAAAACCTCTATGGATAAACAAATATAGATTGTGGATCTAGTGAAAAAAATGGTTGAGATGAGGGTGCGCAAATAAAAAATTAGGAAATATTATTGGGAAACTTTGGATTTAGTGTTTTTGGCTTCTGCATTCCACAGAAAGTTTTATTACAAACTTTTAACTTCCAATTTCCGTGTTTAGCAATGCAAAAAGTAGAAGTCAAAAATGAATTTGCCCAATGAGTTGAAAAAATTGGATCCTCGCTTTCCGCATTGAGGAAAGCGTATTTTATTATGTGAAGTTCCATTTATACTCGAAAATTGGAAAACCTGGTAAACAATTACTACAGTGTTAAAATAACACGCCCAAAGTACACTCGAGCGAAAAGAGAGCTTAGTCAAAATGTCCAAAAACAGTAAAAACATAAGTAAATTCAAATAGACTATATAGCGAAAATCTCAATGGAAAAATAAATATATACCATGGATGTAATGAAAAAAAATGGCTGAGATGAAAGCACACAAATAAAAACTTCAATTTCTGCATTCCACTTTATGGAAAGAGGAAATAGGAAAATAAGATACAAAAATATGAGATAAATGCTTTCTGATTTTTGCATTCTGCACTACGGAAAGAGGAATTCGAAAATACAGAAAATTTTATTACAAACTTGTAACTTCTGATTTTCTTGTTCCACACTTTGGAAAGAGAAAGTTGGGAATGGATTCCCCCGATGACTTATGCTCATGATTTTGAATATCCATCCTTTAGTTGCAGAAAGACTCAATATTTTTACCCTTTTGGCCTTCCTTTGCACCTCTCAGTGCAAATGCTAGTAAGTAATAGTTCCCACTCGTCATTCAATTTCATTTATATAACATTTAAGATTACTTTAAATGCTTATCTCTTTGTGGTTTTGGATACCGAGGTTTAGTTAGCATTCAATTAATCCATGTGTAAGTTACAATGATTTGGGTTATGAAAGGTTGATGTATATGGAAGGTGGGGACTTTTGACAGTCCATCTGCATTAGCTATTGATTTCACGTGCTGAGGAAAACGAGGAAAAGTACAAATATATTTTATTTATCATGACTGAGCCAAAATAAATTGAAAAGGAGAGATATTTGTTCCCTTAGTTTCTCACAAAAACGATATTGAAAATCCATTTGGTTGAGTGCATAGATTAGATTATATGCTCTCTCCAACATGTGTCATTATTACATATGTAATGAGACTATCACTTTCCTTGTATATTATATAGAACAAATTCACATATACCAAAGAGATATTATATGAGTTTAGGGCCACCATCGGTTTGGAGAAAGTCACTCCATCCAAGAAATTCAAAATTTAGGTAGCATTATTTGCTAGTTCGGAGATTAGCCCGATCGACCCACGTGGCCTAATTGCACTAATAGATATTAATGGTGTTCCTTATTCCCATCATTGCATTATGTTACCCCAAAATGGACAAGGGACAATAAAAACATATAGATAGGAGGTGGTGACACCAATCCTGGAAGACTCTTCTTTGCCGCTACCTAAGTATTTATATAGGTGGGGGTTTGGTTCATTATCTAGTATTTAATGACAACAAACTAACTGGGTGTAATGCCCTGATTTTGACCCCGCTTCATTAGATGTACATGATGATGTATATAACGTAATGATCATGGTGTGGAGCTTAAGGCTAAGGCCCCACCATTGATCGGTTATGCTATGTTTTGGATTTAAATTGTCACCGATCGTATATCGGGGCAAGCAACATACATATTAAGTTTCAACATCATGTAAATATGCATCTTTAATTAAAATGAACCCGACCAGCTACGATCGCAGCAACTAAAATGAGAAGGGGCATGATTTTCACAAGGATAAGGGTGGGGAAAATGTCAAACCTTGGCCAATAAAGAAAAATACCCATTAAGAATTTCTGCTGGTAGCTGGGGGAAGTTATGGCAGTTAATTGCTTTGGGAGTGGGGTGGCAGGACTGTCAGTCCTTACCCACATGCACACTCCACAACAGTGTTTGACTTCCTAATGGCAAGAAAAACCTTCACGCACTCTCCACTACGCAGGGCCTCATGATTTTCTGTTCACCTCTACGCACAGGATTTACCTGGTTTTTCACTCCCGCGGACGCATTCTCCTCTCCACGCCTATGTTGAACACCCACGCACGTCTAATTCACATATTCCCTGTTGTCTGTTCACCCACGCACAAACTGGGAGCTGTTCATCTTCGTGCAGGACCAATTTTCGTTCATGTGCCTCACACACAAGAATTTCCTGGTTTTTCGACTGATGCAGCAAGCTGAGAGCCGTGCTATTCCATCCACGAACTGCTATGAAGGGCCATTCATGTTTTCGGCTATCTCAC
This sequence comes from Pseudotsuga menziesii, assembly GCA_001517045.1. Taxonomy (NCBI): domain Eukaryota; kingdom Viridiplantae; phylum Streptophyta; class Pinopsida; order Pinales; family Pinaceae; genus Pseudotsuga; species Pseudotsuga menziesii. Next base: position 390,936 of record LPNX010430433.1, read on the forward strand.
AGACTGGTATGGTTGTTTTATTCATTTCATGCACAGGATTTGGAAGTCTGCGTTTTTCTCTTCCTCAGCATGGTCTATGTAAGTTCCCCTGGTTGGATTTGTTTCCCAGGAAGGGTCATTGTTTTTCCCTTGTTGTGAGCTACATTCATTGTTACGTTTGGGATTGTATAATTCCCTGGGGAGTCGCCTTCCCTGTTGAGCTATAATTGCTGATTTAATTGCATGTGGGAAATGGTTGGTCTTCGGACTGCGTTGGGAGCAGGGATGGGGGATTGGTTTTCTTGATAAACCTGGTGATGGAAACCACACAGACAGAGCTAGAGGGTTGGCTTTCTTCTCCACAACCCCTGAATAGCACTGGAAGGGAATGCAGGGCCTGAGGGACTGTGTAGCAGAGAAGGGACTGATTCCTTGTGTTGGGTGTGTGTGGGTGTTTTAGAAGCCAGGATAGCTCTGGTGTAGGTTTTCTTGGCTCTGCAATGAGCTCACCAGCTTAGCATTTAGCCTTTCCCAACTCCTTGATGGCCTGATAAACCCAACTGTGTTGTCTTGGCTGTGTTTTGTATATCCTTGGCTATGTGTAAGCTTGCTAGTTCCCTTATTCCTTAGTGAATCATGCCCGGCTCGGGGGTGGAAGCGCTACTGAGAGATTAAGAAGCACGCTGGCCTATGGTTGGGTGGAACGTTGCAGCGACGTAGCTGGTTGCGGATCGAGTTCTTCTTAGGATAAGTGATCTTGTTCATTTTACTTCTGCAACCTTATTTTCTGCTAATGAAAATGATGAACATGTTAAATGAATGCATGCATGTATGAATGTTGTTGGTTTCTGCTGTGTATGATGATTGAATTGCATATGTGCATGTTTTAGTTAAAGGTTCTGTTTCAGTAAATTTTATGCATGTTCATGTTCGTGGGCTCTTAGCCCGGATGGTTAACGCCGTGGTGATCGCATCCTCTTCGCCGGTCGAAGGCATGGGGATGTGACATGGGGCATATATAAAAGTAAGCTTGATCAAACCTAAGAATATGATCAATAGGAACACGAATATATATTGGGAAGGAGATATTTTCTTTTCAACTATAGAAAAAAATAGGTCAAATTATAGAGATGACATTATCTGAGTTTTAAAATTCTAAGCTACTATGCATTGCTAAGTTAATCGGTCGTTAATATTCATTGAAAATTAGGAGTTGGTTTTGACATTGAAAGAAACCTATTGCTTTTGTTCATGAATCGAACGCGTAGTATCTGAGAAAATAAAGTAGGTTGATTTTAATCTCAAACTGCTTGAGATCCAAGGGACATGAAGCCTACTGCAGCCCCATTAAATAGCCTGCAACAGGATAAATATTACTCCCCTGTTTGGCGAGCAATATTCAACCTGCTGCAGGCCATATAATGCGGCAAAAATAGGATTCATTCCCATTGGATCTTAAACTACTTGAGATCAAAGGGACATGAAGCCTGTTGCAGCCCCATTAAATACCCTACAACAGGCTAAACATTACTCCCCTATTCGGAGAGCAATATTTGGTATGTTGTAGGTCATTTAATGTGACAGCAGCAAGCTTCATGCCCATTAGATCTCAAACTGCTTGAGATCCAAGGGACATGAAGTCTATTGCAGCCCCATTAAATATCCTGGAATAGGCTAAATATTACTCCCCTGTTTTGAGAGCAATATTCATCCTGCTGCAAGCCATTTAATGCGGCAGCAGCAGGATTCATGCCCAATGGATCTCAAACTACTTGAGATCCAAGCGACATGAATCCTGCTACATCCCCATTAAATAGCCTACAACAAGATAAATATTACTCCCCCGATTGTTCACTTGATTCCCCTCTGGCACATAGATTATGAATGTTTACTTTTATCTATCCTTATATTCCCTCCATAAATTGTAGTCAGGGTTTTATCGATAGCTTGTCTTTTCCATCTTTTATTACACCTTTCTGAGTTTTACCTATACTAGATATTAAGGGAGTTTTACCTATATCACCACCCATATGTATCATGATGTACATCAACTCTCTAAATTCTAATTTTCTCTTTAACTCCAACAATTTATTACGATCATTGATATAAACGAAAAGTAAAATCGAGAACTATTCCACATGAATCCATGCAGAAGGATGCGTGTATCAGTTTTCCATTTTAATGAGCAATTTTTTTGGAAACAACAATTATGAACAACTTAAACAAATGAATCCGATCTACAAATATATTGACTGGTGTGGTTTCAGTTCTAGTTCTAGTTTTGGTTTTAGTTTCAGAATTCATTCCATAGCGTGGTAAAATGTTTCCAATAGGAAGACCCAAAATAAATACCAATGAATGGATATAGTAGAGATATGAAATAGTGATCTAGTAGAGTTACAAACTTATTTCAATGTGATTAGCCACAACGAACTAACCTTTCATTTCTATTCACTTCACTCCTCTTTATCCTGCTATTTCTTTGGACAAACTAGATATAGGATAAAAATCTCTATGTTCATTTGTGTACATAGGATGCTTCTAATCCAACCAATTATCCACTTCGAGTTGTCGATGAATGTCTCTCGCTAGAAAAAGATAAAAGAAATATGTATTTCCTAGCACTTTAATTGAGAAGCATATGGAGCACTCTAGCACAAGCACAACCACCAAAATGAGGCATATTGTATGGTCCTTTTTTTCTGTTCGATCAGATCGGTTTCCTTGAATGAATTCCGTTGTCCGGAGAATCCCATTGATAGTAACCAAATTACTTTAGCGGTGTACAATGTGGGTGAAGGAAACATAGATCCAATAGCGAAGAATCAACAGAATCTCATGCTGCAATAAGACGACAATCTACGATTTTGAATGGGTTGGTTGCACGTTAAGTTGAGGAGGTGATAACTACCATGGAAAGGCATGCCCAAAAAGTAGAGATTCTATCTCTTATTGTTTTACATACTATATCAACTAGGAATCATTCATTCCTTGGGGCTTTCTCACCTTCTAGATATATGTGAAGTGTTGAATGACCAAGTACCAGGGTGTCCTCACTTGTACAGATGTGGAGGGAGTTGGAAGGTGAACCACATTTTAATTCCTCAAGAGATTTGACAAGGATAAGAATGTATTAGTAAGAGGCTCCCGAACGCAGGAGAGAAGGGGAAAAAAACTAGTCAATTTACCATATTAGTGATGTAGAGTAAATATAGGACATTTTAGTTACCAACAATGTAAATGAAAAATGCTTATGTCACTCAGACAAATGGACATAGAAAAAATTCTGAAGATGTCGTTTATCATTCTAAGTCTAGACAGAGAGATGTAAATAATCATATTAATAATGAAGTGTACAAAGGCTGGGAAGATGGTCAAATAAATAGGTAGAATGATCATAGTGAGCGACAGTGTAGGAGAGAGAAATATATTGACCTTGAAGAAGGGGAGAGTTAAAGAGTGATGAGAATTGTACAAATATGGATGAAGGAAAGCAGGATGATGGATAATACACTTAACATGACCAATAATCATGACCATAAAGCACTCTGTCATGGTGAAATTGAGCATGAGTGAGTGAGAGAGATATCTCAAGAATGGATGCACATGACAAGCTACTAACAAGATGCCGCAGGAAATACACAAAAAAAATTTCAAAGGCATGAGATAAAACATATTCACTGTAAAAATCTAGGGTGTACAGCCCTATCCCCCCACCAAAAAAAGTTAACATTAAAACTCACAAGAAGCCATGTCTAAATTATTATTGTTATTAAATATATGGTTACATTTTATGCTACACAAACCTATTTTTCAATATACATATTATTAATTCAATATCATTCATCTAATTGTGCTAATTTAATAAATATATGATCTTAAAACACACGATGATAGAAGAATTACACATTATTTATTGTGTGCATTCATACAGACATGTATAGATGAATACATACATTGCTTATTCTTGCCAAAATAAAAACTTTAAAGGACCGTGATCAATACCGGGAAGTTAGTGCGAATTAATTTGAGATATATTATCTTTCTTAATTACCCTTCTTTCATATTTTGTGTAGGTAAGAACTTTTCTAAAAAAAATCATTGGATAGAGATTGTAATATTCATTATTGACAAAACTACGTGGTCTTGCAAAAAAACAATTTGTTGTTGAGGCTTGATGACCCTATTGGCTCGAGCATTTGAAAACTGGAAGTGATACCATGTGTAATGCCTCTATTGGCATTATAAATTTTAATTGAATTAAACGCCTATTTTCTTTTCATTCTAGAAATGCATGATATTTTTAATACAAATTCAAATGGTGGATTTCTTAAATATATGCCTTAGTAACATATAAGCATCATGTAACCATAACAACATATAAGTAGTTTATAAAATTATTAAAGTACTAATGATCATAAGAAAAATACCTCTTGATGACAAATGAAAATGGTGAGGAAGACCAACTGAAGCAAGATTTCATCTTCTCCTCAAGTTGCTTCTATCTTCACTACCCAAAGTGGGACCATAGTTTTACCTCCCAACCAACTAGGGGTCTAGCCGACTCCCTATCCCCAAGAGCCATCGACCTAACCTCTTGGCCCTCTATTACCGAGACCCCCAAAGAAGAGAATAATGATGCACATGTAAGCTATGTATCAATTCTTCAAAGAGTTACCAAACTCTTCTAAACTTCTCATCCCCAAAATATCCCAAATTTCCCAAAATCTTCCAAAACTCCCACAAAAATATATTCAATAAAAGAACATCCTCTCTTCCAACCTCAAGTTTCCTATTTATAACCCAAAATTCCTCATCCTTCTCCTTATCCATCAATAAATTCCAATATAATAATATTCACAATCCATACGTTTATTTTCTCAAAGAAATAACAATTTGATTTAAATACATAAATATTAATAAACATGGTTGCAAAGTTTCATTGTTCATGCTACTATCTTAAATGCAACTATGACAATGCCTTTCTAAAATTTATGCAACCCTATCTATCCATTTATTTACATTATCCTCACATACATAAGTCAAATAAGATATTTCAAAATACTATATATATATATCATTCAATAATCCAATTAGTTTATTTAAATATAAATGTAAAGAACAAGTCAACAAAATTATATATATATATATATATATATTTCAACACTTATTTGTACTTTCAATACATAAGTAATATTGCAATAATTCATCAACCAAGTTACTAAAAAATATTATAACATGCTAATTTATCCATCAATTAACCAATCATAGTAATGTACTCACGAATTGATGTATACGTGGGTAACACACACATCTTAAACATGGGTACTACTAATCACTTTTAATTTCCTAATGCATCATTAGTATATGCTTGCAAACAACTTACAAAAGACCAACATAAGCAATGAATCATTTCTCATTCATAATCATTCATACAAAGGTAATAAAACGAAATTACATAAACATAATGAAGCATCAATTAGATAATCATAATGGTTTTTATCAATAAAGAACACCATCCAATCCATCATTGGTCCCATCCATCCCCACCAATACTCAAACTGCCTAATCACCACTACTTCCATCTCCTGTCCTTACCATGCTGTCCTCTACCGGAATATGCTGTGGCGTTGAGTACACCGACCTAACCACATATAAAACCCATAAGAGGAAGTGTCGGGCCCTACAAATCGACCAAGATTCCCCAACATGCACCTACTAGTCATAATCACATGTCTATGGGAGCATGCTCAACACAACCCTCCCATGACTCTAGGCTTCAGGGGATAAAAAGTGGAAAATGCCTCCACCCCCCTGATAGTACTTGGATCAGCACCCTACACCGGCTCTACTCTACCATCATTGTTCTAATGGGTCTTGTCATTGAAGAACCACTTTGGGAAAGTCATAGTTTCTGTCAAAACTCACACTCTCCCACAAGTCATAGAGATATTGATAGTCAAAATTAAACAACATGAAAATTGATATAATATCATTATCCTCCTGATGTCCAAGATATCGCATGCCCCTTGTAACTATTAGAATCGTGATATCTCATAGCCTATCAACATGTGAGCCAGTTCACCACTTGCATAAAGATTATGTATAAACATACTCAACACTTTCAAGTGTTAATCCATGTCATTAAAACAACATTTAATATAATCATGTAAATATCCTTGAAACATATATTGTACTTGTTCTATCTCTTAGTACACCTAAACTAACATTCACATATCAATATCCCATATTCAATTGCATGTTTAAATGACATAACACATTCATCAACATTGATAAAACAAAATGATAAGTTCGATTTACTATCCACATATCTAGGGATTCCATATGTCCGTCCATATGTTCAGAAAATAATAGTGTTAATGAATGTAAATGGGTCAAATAGATAATAAACAATTAAAATGTTGATTTAATTCATATCAGAGTTTAAATACCAAGTGTCAAAATATGGTGCATTACAATACTCAATCCCAATTTCTCCAAGTAGTCCTTGCAACCACAAACATTGAGTAGTTGCATTCACAACTCCGAGCTGTATTCTGCCTCTGTAGAAGAAAGTGCAATGGCGCTCTGCTTTTAACTTTACCAACAAATTGGTCCATCTGTAAGTATAAACACATATCCATAAGTTGATTTTATATTAGTGCTATCACCATCTTAATCATAAACAGTAAAACCAACTAAATCTACATCAGATTTTGCAACATGGTGAATTCCATGTGTCCTGGTTCCTTGCACAAAGTGAAATTTTATTTTTTATTCTCTCCAATTGATCTCATATGGCTACTCCGTAGGTATAGATTCCATACTCACTACATAATAAATATCAGGTCGAGTGCGAGTCAAATAGAAAATGCAACCAACTAGTTGTCTGTACATAGTATTGTTCACCAAGAGAGTTGAATCTGCTTCTTCAAGCTTAACTCCTGAGAGAAAAGGAGTCTTGATTGGCTTGCAATATTTCATGTTGAACTTTTTTAGCGGGTATGAAGCATATTTGGAATATTGTACGTTTATTCTAGAGGCTGATTGAGAAATCTCAAACCCCAAAAATTAGCTTAACAGTCCCAAATCAGTCATGGAGAAGGCACGATTCATATCATCCTTCAAAGAGGAAATTTATTTCATGGAACTTATTGTCATTAAAATTCCATCTACATACAAGACAATAATAATTATTTAACCATGAATAATATTCAAATACATATTTGGATCAGACTTGCATCTATTAAAGTTCTATGATAGAAGAAACCCATCAATCTTGACATACCAAGCTTTAAGAGCTTGTTTTAGCCCATGTAATGATTTCTTCAACCCGCACACAAAGGATGGATTAGTGAAAAGACCTTTTGGATGTTTCATATATATATATTCTTTTATATCACCATGTATTAGTTAAGAAACCTTATAGATGCTGCATATATATCTATTCTTTTAGATGTACCTCCCATTGCTTGAATGCTACAATGACCAAAACTAGTCTTATAGAGTCCATGTTTTCCATTGGTGCAAAGGTCCCATTGTAGTCAATTCCTTGGACTTGGGAGAAGAAATTCGCTACTAACCTTGATTTATACTTCATAGGAGAGCCATCAACATCAAAAAAAAATTTGAATACCCATTTGCACTTCAATATCTTTCTCCCTGGTAAAAGATCGACCAGTTCCCATGTCTCATTCTTTTGGAGCGAATGGTATTCTTCTTTCATGGATGTTTTCCATCTTGGATATTCTGAAGATTATTAATATGTTTTGGGATAATATTCAATCATCATATAACACTTCTCATCAAATATTGTATCTTTGACAGAGAGGGCACTCTCGAACTGAGATATAGTTCTCCTAGAATCACTAGGATTCCCAGCCAGTTCCCCAGTTACTTGAATGGTCTTTGCTTCCCACTTTGGTATTTTGGGAGTTTTTTTATATGAAATTAAATATTCATTATCATACATATCAAAATCAGAAATCTTATTATAGTCTTCACTTGCAATCATAGGTGGTGGTGGTGAAGAGGATTCTCCAATTTCTGTTGCTGGCATAGGTCTTCTTCAAACTGAACACTCCTTTCGATGACAGATTTTTTGAGCACTCATGTTGATCAAATTGTGCCCTTTGGAATATTATGTATACCCAACAAATATACATTCTTGACTTTGGGGATGAAAAGCCTTTCTCTTTTCAGGTGGAATTCTATCCCAATCTTTAAAGCCAAAAATCCTGAAGTGGGACACATCAGGATTGTGTCCACTCCAAGATTCGAAAGGAGTGATTCCATCCAAGGATTTGTGAGGAACCCTATTTTGGATATAGGCTACATAGTTTATTTCTTCATCCCAAAATTTGGTGGCAAATTTTTAGACTCCATCATGCAAGTGTCCATATCTTTGAGAGATCTATTCTTCATCTCAGCAACACGATTCTATTGAGGTGTGTAAGGAATAGAATGTTGCATGTGGATACTTCCATCTTCACAAAACCCATATGAATACATATTTGACATATTCACCACCATTATTAGATATGATGACCTATATCTTTATTCTATATTGGTTCTCTACTAAGGCTTTAAAACCCTTGAAGAGGTCAAAAAATTATAAGTTGTACTTAAGGAAGAAGGCCCAACAATATCTATAAAATTCATCAATGAATTTTAGGACATATTTGACTTGAATCATTGACATATGAAATAAATTACCAGCTATATCACTGTGAATAATCGCAAGGGGTGGAGAGGCTATCTCATGATTATCTCTGTCATACTTGTGCTCTAGGTGTTTTCCTAGGATGCATCCTTGACATTGGACAAACTCCTTAATACAACTTGATTTTGGGAAACCCTATGACCATGTATTTGTTACAAAAACAAGATATATACTTGTAGTTTATATGGGTAAAACTTTCATTCCATATCTTTCCATATTCATTAGCATGAGTGAGTATAGAAAAGGGGTTTGAGAAGGGCATGGAGTGTGAGAACTTGTACAGTTTGGAGATATGATCAACAAAAAAAATTTCTATGACTCTACCACTCAAAATTTCAGTGATTTCAACATCATTCGGAGTGAAGAGAGCCTTTTTAGGAGACTCAGGGTGAGTCATCTGATAGTCTGACAATAGATTGGAATCAAGACTTGGGACATACAAAAGATTATTGAAGGAACTATGGTCAATATATATTCTACCCTTCCATTTACTTTAAGTTTCAGAGTCATCTCCCAATACAATTTTAGGACCATTCGAAGCATCAAGAGAGGAGAAGGCATCACTTATTGAAATTATATGTCTTGAATCTCCAGAATCAATGATAAAAGAAGAAGATCTTATAGTCCTTGTAACTAGGGAATGAACTCTCTACTTATATTCAAAGTTTGATCCTCCTTCCTTCTTCTTTGCGCCTTCAAGAAGAGAGATGTTGTTCTTTTCAAGGATTTGAGTCAACATGTCAATTTGGTTTTTCATGTAGGAGATTTATGGGTGGAAGCCCCTATTACAACATGCCCATTTTCTCATCTCACCTTTACCTTTCTTCTTTTGGGAATTCTTCTTGGAGCTTGAAGACTCCTCATGAGACCTAGACTTGTCTTTCTTTTGATTAGGAGGCTTCTTTGGATTAGCCTTCATTTTTCCTTTGGAATCCATCTTTGAATTTCCAACTACCAAAGCTTGATATTTGGAAGGTTTAATGGTGCCCATCATGACCAACTTGTCTTCCTCTTGCGTCAAGGATTCCATGAACTCTACAAGTGAAGTAATCTTCTAGTTTGGAACTATTTGTGGCATGAAAGGTCGCAACAAACATTGAATAGTCAAGGCCAATCTTTGAAAGTATGTCCAAGACTAGTTGTTCATATTTGTTTTCAATGCCACACTACTTTAGCTCAAGAATAAGAACTCTGAACTTGGAGAAATAGACTTGTAAGGACTTGAAGTTGTTTGGACTTAGTGAGATAAGCTCAATTTCTAGTTGATCTCCCCTCATTTCATATTTTTTTCCAAATAAATTTTGAATTTTCTCCCATACTTCATTTGGTGATGTCAATCCATCAAGATGGAAATGAAGGTATTTGAAAACACTGATACACAAGATATCATAAGCCTCATCCCTCTTGTTGTGCCACTTTATTTTCTCTAATGCTGCATTAGGATCAACCTCAGTTTCCATGGTCACCATGAAGAGGCCCTTTCTCCTCATCAGAATATCCGTCTGTGCCTTCCATTTGAAGTAGTAGAATGGAGTCAAGATGATATGGTGAGATTGATCCATTTCTTCAGCAATTTCACCTTGTCTGGATTGAATGTGCTCCCTGGGAGAGTGATGATCGATCCTGCAATAATAATAAGAGAGGAGAATAATCGAGCTAAAGGATATCTACTACCATGTCGAAATTAAGCCCAATCTTAGTACTATCAACTCACAAAAAATTGCTAGAAGACATGCAAAGCTCCACTCAAATTTGGAGACTTAAATTGGTGCATAACATTATCTTGCATTTCATAAGTGTACATCATCCAACCTTATAGGTTATCCAAATATATACTTACATTAGAGATTTGAATACCTAAGGAGGCAAGTTGAATCCTCACAATTGGGAGGCTTAGTAAAAGTCAAAAATACCCTTAGGTGTATAAAACACTTTCCAAATCAGTCCAGGGAGGTCACAAATTGGATGAATAAGGTATGTCAGCTGATAAGTGATGGAAAATAAATAATATCATGCTTTCAAGAGAGAAAAATATGAAGGATGACTTGGACAAAAACAATGCAGTTTCCATGTGACTAGCTTTCACCTTTTTATCTTAAAGTTGTTGAAAAAACAGTCTATGTCTATATAAGGAAGGAAGGCGCACTTACTAAACTGGGAAGTCTGTATAGTTGGAAAAAAACTTATCCAAAATCTATGAATGACACTCTTGCATGCATTTATGGAAATTTTTGACCAAGTGGTGCAAGTGGATGCCAACTAGATAGTCTAGAACCTAGGAAATTAATAAAAAATATTAATAATTTTATCCTAGGTATGGTAATGGTTATTATTATTATTATTCAAACTCTATGTTAATGTCATTCTTCCGAAATGTGATTAGGTATATTTATTCCATAGTTTATATACATATTATTCACTTTTCCTTTTGTATTAAATATACTCTTAGCATCTGTAATGGAACTCATGAAAATTAAAAGAATAATCTACAAACTAAAACCATTAAGCATGGTAAAGATTCATCTATAAATAAATAATAGTGTTGACAAATAATTAAAAACGCAGTCCATTAAACGAGGATAGAAAGACTCATATATAGATAAAATGGTACAACATATTGAGCAACCTCGCTCCACCTGGCCTTAGGAAAACTAGAAGTCAAATGACCTGCAAGTATCCACCCCCTTTCCCATAAGTCAAATTTAGAAAGTTGAACTTTCTCTTCAAGTGCCGCTAAACGGTGTAGGAAAGGTTACTTCCGAGAGCCTAGAAGCTCTCAAATTCCCTAGCATGGTATCTCTCAAATTCCCCGAAGCTTGGAAGATTTAGTATTTTCTTCTTCTCTGAGCCTAGTAGTCGAATATTTGAGAGCCTAAAAGATCTCTAAAAAAATAGGGTTTTTTTCCTCCCTAGGCATTCCTTTTATTTGCTCGGGATTTTCTTGGTAGTAATTACTTCCTCCACGTTTGGCCACTTGTCCCCATATAGATGAATACAAGATCAACAATTAACTTAATGAGAGTTGTGTCAGTTCACAACAAGGTTGTTCATAATTGTACAATAATTAAAAAATGATTAATTAATTATTTGCATTATCATTTAAAGTCATCAAAGTCATAAACTTATCAAAGAAAATTACCATCGTTCCCATATCCATAACTGTAATTAAATTTTTAATCAAAGGTGTTACACCTTCTAGCTTATTTGCTCGGCTCTTTGTTGTTGTTTGCACTATGTTAGTAGTTGCGAGGAATGGAGCTTTCACTAGGGAGGTTGTTGTTGGATGTTGTGTGAGTGATTTGTTCATCTTCCAATACCCTCCACAGCAACTCTCTTGAGTTTGCAGTTACGTCGTTGATTCATGCTTGCGTGGTTTTTCATGATTTGGTCGGCTATTTGTTTAGGAATGACGAGATTCCCTTTATTCCTTTTCTTGTGAGCTTCTCAATCTGCCTATACACTATATATTGATTATTATAATGATGATAGGTAACGGACACATTATTGAGATCAGGATTTTAAAAAATTACTTTATTTGTTTTAATGAAAAAATATATATAAATTATTTTCTCGATTAACTTAGTAATATATATTTTTTATTACTAATAATATATTACTAACTATTATTTATTTTAATTTATTATCATTATTAAAAATATCTTACTCACAAAATCAATAAAGTATTGTTCTTCAATTCATTATTATTAATTAATGACATATTCATATTCATTTAAATATATAAATTATTTTATATATATTTAAATAAAATAGTGCTATTCATTTAAATATCATTTCCAATTTATTATTAAACAAAGTTATATTAAAATATCCATTTTACACGTAAAGAAATTAAAATGAAATAACTTTGTAAACAATGAAAGAGCTGTTATTTTTAATCAAAGAAAATGGAAGAGCTTTTATTTTTAATCAAATAAATCAAAATGAAATAACTTTGTAAACAAGTAGTTGTCATTTTTAACCGAACAAAATTCCAAATTGAAATAAATATTGTTATTAACAAAATACGAAATTGAAATAACTTATTTTTAACCCAACGAAATTCCAAATTGAAATAAATTTTGTTTTTTTAACCCAACAAAATACCAAATTGAAAACTTTACAAAATTACAAAATTTGTTATTTTTTACTCAACAAAATTGTAAACTGACTTTGTTGTATATCCACTTTATATCTCAATATTAAAAAATAAAATAATTTTGTAAAGCACTAAAATCTAAAAAAAATATGTTATTTAGATTTGTACATCAATATACAATTTTGATATCCTTTATTTTAAGGATATAAAGGTTTAATTTGTTAGAGAATCCAACCTTTATATTTCTATATATATTTTGTATTTTTCTTTCTATGAAATTTAACACATGAAGTAAGTTATTCACTAATTTAATATTCAATATTTTCAAAAGTTAAATCAAATAATTAAAAAAAAATTAATATGATAATATATATTGATTTTTATTAAAAATTAAAAATATGTTTTTAAAAAAAATATTAAAAATTTGATTAATATAAAACAACATTTATGTAGTTTTAATATTTCATTTTTCTAATATTCTATGTGAATTTTTAACCTTTATGATTTGATTATATTTTTAAGGCCTAATTTTAGATTGTTATATACCACACTTTATATTATATTATAAAGTTGTTTAAAATTTTGACAATTTGAACTTGGTTATTTTTTTTTTTATAGAAATTTAATGTTTTTTATTTTGCAAGATCAAAATTTAAAAACATAATAATTTGATGGTAGAAATGGATTTAACATCCTCAAAAACCCAATTATAACAAAAAAAAAAAATATAAAAACAATTGGTAGTTGATGAATGAATAAATATTAGTTATGCATGGATAACTTATAACAAAGGAATGGATGACCAACATTGAATCTCATAATAAGTGGCTAGGTAAGGATAACTCAAAGTTGAATCGATTTAACTAGAAGAATATGAGGAATGAAAAGAAAAATCCAAAGAGTTTTCCATTCCATTACTATCTCTCAACCATTTAATCCATATCCACGTTATCAAGCCACAAACTATGTGGATGTGCTAGTTATATTAAATGTTGTTTTAGTTTTTTTTAATCATACTAGTTAATCAACACAGTTTTTTATTCTATTTACATATATTTTGATTATTTTATTTTAAATAATGTTTTTTAAATTAAAAATTTATAATATTTAATGTAATTAGTTTTTTATTCTATTTACATAATTTTAGAAGTATCTTTACATTATTTTATTTTAGATAATGTTTTTTTAATTAAAATTTTATAATATTTAATGTTATTAGTTTTATTAAGTTAATTGGGAACCATTTTAATATTTTTTTTTTGCAATTTTATGTTTTAGACCATATTTTTTTAAGAATATATAAAAAGTAATATTTTCATTTTACCAATGGAAATGTGTTTTTTACAATTTTGTACGAGGGAAAAATGTAATTCATACCTCCACCATTTAGATAAAATATTAATTAAAATAACATTACAATGTGGATCTTAACTTTATATGTGTGTGTGGTACACAATTTGATAATCTTGACATATTAAAGAGAGAATTTATGTTTGTGAGCTTCTATTACATGAGCCAATTTTTGGACTGATAAATATAAAGTAATAAGAGTCTCTTGGTGGAAATGTCTACACATGCATTTGTAGGTTAACTTAGACAGTAAAATGACAATTTTGTTGCAGCAATTTTGTAGTAGTGAGTATTTTTAATGGATCACTTCACTGGTAAGAAGAATGTAACATTCATTTATCTAGGTTTTATTTTATTTATTTATCTATCTAATGCTTATTAACATTCATTTTTATAGTAGGCTCCAATTTTTGATTCTCCTCTCCTTGCTTCTTAAATATGAATAAATATGCATTATGATTCTTCCATTATTTTTGAGAACTTAATTCACAGGAAAAAAAATATGTTGTAGAAACATAGAGATCAATGGATATCCATTAACCATTAGTATTTAATAATTAAAAGTGATGAACAACTAACATGTTCTATGTTTTAAAAACATGAGAATAAATCTACTTACACCAATTCTAATCTAAGCTGGTGACAAAATAAATCTTGTTATTAAATAAATGAATTTGGAATTTTGGTTTTGAACTTTCTTAATATTTATTAAGTAAATTCGGCGTAGAGATTAATGGATTTCAATGTTTTTTACATCCATAGTAGAAATGGATGGATTTGGATAAGTTAGGGTAAATCTATGTTGCATATTAAAATAAGTTGTTCTCTTTATGTTTCTGAACGAATTTGAGGGATGGATAGCTGGGTTTGACTTAAGAATTTGCATTGTTATTATGTAACAACTAGAGCATATCCTACAGAATAAAATATTTCTAACCAAAAAATGTTCTGGTTTAATGGACACCGAAACCATGAATTTTTGTCATATCGTTTGGGCTCATAATAATTTTGCATGAAAGAATTTCCAAACATTAGCTTCAAACTGATAAGTCTAAACAAGAACTAATATTTGAGCATTTCAAAGTGATCTTGTTTCAATCATATTTAATGGTATTAATTAATTTACCATTTAGGGATTAGGTTTTAGTTTGCAGGTTGTGACCCTATGCTCGTATGTATTGCATGCTCCAATTCATATATACATGAGTCCCTAGCTATCTTAATAAATGAAGCGCTATTAGTGACTTTAAAGAAAGCTAGTCAAATAATATTAGACAAGAGTTTCAGTAATCGAATTTCAAATTTCTTCTTGGGTTTTATGAATTGAATATTTAAGGATGAACTAGATTCCTAACAACAAATCAATGTAGCATTGAAATAATGAACAACAATAATTACGTATTCAATATATTTGTGAAGAAAACTATCTTATACAATAGATAACTGCAAATATAAACTAACCATAGCTAATTACACCAGCCCCCTTATTCTTCCCAGCTTATGCTTGCACACAAAAGGTAAAATTCTATACAACTTTTTTCCATAAAACAACATAAGTTTCAAATCTATAGAGCTCTAAAACGTATTGATTTCCTTTTACTTTGTGTCTTATACAATGGCATGATCGTGATTAAGCAAATTGAGGGTCTTCTTGGGTGGCATAATATTCCTCTTTTTAAATTCCAAATTCAGTTCAATTGGATGCATGTACTTGCAGTTAGGGTATGAAGGAGAATCCTTATAAAATATCACAACCATGTGACACTATACACATGCAACTGCAATCATCTCTCCACTATTTTAATCAAAGAGATCATAAAAAGTTCTTCCTTCCAGCCACAAGTTCTTCCTTTTTTTTTTGCTTTTATATTTGATCATTTTCTGGAAGATTCATTTGGAGGTCTGACTACATAGGGTGATAGCCAAAAAGTGGACTTATTTCTCTTGGATCATGCCAAGTATTCACTTTTGTGGCTGAATTGTAATAATATATTTTCCCTGTATGGAATCATTGATGCATTCAATGACCAACAAAAGAAACCATTAGTAAATGAGAAACACAATTTGTAATCAATAAAAAAAAAAAAATGAAACAAACCCAAAGGTGAATTCAATGACAACAACAACCAAATACCATGAATAAAATATAAACAAAATATGTAATCAAGAAAAAACAATAGAAGAAGGAGACAAACCTGAAGGTCTAAATATTGTTGTTATTTTGGAGACAGTGGAGACTCGACGTGAAGCTCAATACCAATACTTGATAGTTTCAATTTATGTCCACCAACACCAATCTCATCACCATGTTTATAATCGTTTGAATTCCAAATCCATTTCTTACATATTTCTTCAAACATATTCTTAGATACTACAATCCTCTAGTACTAAACTTGGAAAAAATATAGGGTTTCAAGGGGTCAACTAGGGTTTAAAGGAAAACAATTAGAGGATGGGGTGAGCCTAATATAAATCGTAATAAGCGGAAAATTAATGTAATAATTATGAAAGACTCGTATTATATAGAGAAACACTCCTAAAATTTAGAGGTATATTTTAAATCTAGGAGAGACAACTATACTAAATGTCATTGAATACTGTACAATCTCTCTTGAAGTTGGAAGCCAATGTTAAAAGCCTTGGAATTTATTTGTAGATTAAATTGGTTATACGGTTTCTTCATAATGTTCCATAGCTCCCAAGTGGTGGAAAAAAATGAGAAGTCATTGGAGTATAAATGTATGGTATTTGCATTAGTTAAGGTCTTAATTGAAAGCATTGCGAGCATGTAAGAAGAATAAACATGGCGGGATCATAAGAGATATTGTAGGTAAGTAGTGACTATGAAGCAGGGATAGAATTCTATGGCCAACAAGACACATTTTCATTTCCAAAACCTATTTGACAGGTTAAAAAAAATTGACACCTCAACAGCTATGACCAACTAAAATTTCAAACCTTATATTTGATAGGAGATAAGTTACATCTACTGTCATAATTTTTAATACATGTTTCAATGTCCATTCATGTTTGAGGTTACATGGCCATTGGTGGGAATGTTTCCATTGTATTCGAAACAAATCATAACTTGGTACCTAACGTTTCTTCATTTATTGTTTTTTGTTTCCCTTTATGTTGACAGTGGAAGATTGCAATTCATGCATGTCATATTTTCTAGACTCGCGTTGATGGACTCATGATGGTCACTATGAGTTAATTCAACACCTCAATTGTACACATGACTAGTGGGCAAGAATTCAAGTCTACACCTTCCTAGGGCAAGTGTGCAACATTCAATACTCAATTTTTCTTTGTCTCCCATGTGATGAAGCGTAATTTGAATCAATTGAGAGGTGTTGAGAGTCAAGATATCAATGGAGCACCAACTGATGGGGTAGTTGTAGTTACCCACTTGTGGTACCAAACGTATCAATTCCCTTAATTGGTGCATCTCATACTACAAATGATATTGGAAACAAAACCCAACATCAATGGGGTGGAGGGTTTTTTTAAATGCCCTTTTGGATTAAAGGAGCATCGAATTTTCCCATACTCTAAATGACATTTGTTGTTTCCCTTATTTTTTTTATGCTTTGTGTTGTTGAAAATCATAAAAAACATGTGTTATTGATGTTGCATGGAAAAAACATGTCAGTTTCTGCCATGCGTTCAACCCTTGTTTCCCAGCTTGCATGGAGATAACACCTGGTCGGTCAACAACATTACCTGCAATGGCCACACTTCGCCTCTAACTCAATATAGGATGAGGAAAACGATGGGAACACTATTGTTGTCACAAGAATACACTTTTCAATCCCTCTCGAGCATCTCATACTATTGAAAAACTGAGACACGCGTGACACCAAAGTAATATTGCTAGTTGGGATTGGCCATAAAGCAGAAGAAATTAAGAATCACCCGAGCTACACCTAAACGAATCCATCTTGACCGAACCCAAGTCAGACACCATATAGTTTTGTAGAATGTTAAGTGCTTGTTTCACCATAGGTGATGTGCTCTGTTGCATCGCCACCCAACCATATACCATGTAGTATGTTGCATCTCCACCCAATCATAGACCATGCAGTCTGTCGCACATTCACCCCCAAGCCAACACTTGGATGACCAACAACCCACCAACCTCTGCTACGTGCGCTCAGCTAGTATCAATCGTTAATGATTCCTTGAGGTGTTACCATTTCTAGATATCCAAGTCCAACCACATGCTAATATAATGATGTGTTTTTGTGGCATCCATCAACGCATACTGTACTAACCAAGTGTTACGCCACACTTTCGTGATGCTCATCACATCATCCTTTGTTGATCCTACTAGGCAGAAACTCATCAGTATGCAAGTCACTTAACTCAACATCATCCCTTTCTCCTCTTATAGATCCAATACGCTAGTACACTGTCATGTCCATCTCACAATGATCCGACCACTAAGGAAACTAAAATATTATGAATGCGTCGTGCAGCCTTCAATAATGCATCCCAATGCATAGGCCCGTCATGCGCTCTTGAATAACACATCCTAACATGCCCTCTAAAACGGATTTCCAATGGTTCTTAACGTAGGGTCATTACATTCTACCCCACCTAAATATTTTGACATCCTCATCAATGCGACTCCATCGGAAAGTCCAATGAAAGAGGGGTTGGTGGTGAAGAGACACTTCTACGTATTCCATAAGAGAACATGGCTCTGATTCCATTTATCACGGGCCTAGAATTTTCAATCCCTCTCGAGAGTCCCATATCGTATGAAACACTAGAAACATGAGACACCTAAGTGATATTTCTAGTTAGGATTTGCCCTCAACTGCAAGAATCACCCAGACTACACCTAATCGAAGCCATCCTGACTAAACCCAAGTCAAACACCATAGAGTTGTGTATAATGTTAAGTGTTCATTTCACCGTAGACGATGTGGTCCCTCGCATCACCACACAACCATATACCATGTAGTTCCTCACATGTTCAACATGGATGATTTGAAGGGCAAATTTTATCCCATGGGCGAATTTTAAGGGATCGCCAAAAAAAGTTGGGAGATTTTAATATGAAAAGTGTTTTTCTATTTAATATATTAGCCCATTATTTATTAAACCCCATAAGTACCACAAATAAAATCACCTACACCGTGAAACAAATAAAATGGGGAAAATGGAATATATCCCACTCGATTATGGCTCAAATATTGACTTTTCCCAGATTTTTTCGGTAATGGAGGTGAATAACACTCAAATCTCCTGAATATTTTCGTTTTGGACAAGAAATGCAAATGGTTTTCCCTCGTTTATGGATGATAGCGTAAATATTTGGTATTTCACATCGTGATCTATGGATTTTAGGGTAATGCAAAGGTAGTTAACCCCCAATTTATGGATCATTGAGTAAAATGGACTTAGCTCTTCCTTGATTTGGGTAAAATGGACTTAGTTTGTCCTCAATTTGCGTGTGGAGAAAATATTTTTCTATGACACTTATCATTACCTTCCCACCCTTGGCCAAATCGTCTCGCGTATGTCGATTTGCAATAGTGGAGGATTGGAGACAAAGGTTTTAATTTCAAGCTTCAATAGTGGGAGTTTGGGGTTTCAACAACCAAGAGTCCAAATTACTCCAAAATGGTCCGTATTTGAGAAAAACGTGGAAATATTTAGTCAATTGGGGATGTTTTTGTACCTATATAATGTTGCAAGAGTCAACATGAAGCTTGATTTCAATTGCGAATTGTGTCTTTACAATGGCTGAGTGGAAAGAAATTTTATAGTGGTTGACTCTTGAGTTGAAAATATATGCATTTGTTCAAGGTTCCTTCTATCTGCAGACTTTATACAGGTTATTTTCTTCTTTAAAGTATTCTTTCTCTTGTTTATAGTAGAAGGTTGAAGCTGATAATAGATATACAAAAAAATGGGTGTTCTCCTAGTGAGGAAGAATTATGTTTCCCAGATCACTCAAAACCTATTACTATGGCCATGGCATGCTTTGAAGAATCTACACCCCATTCTTACAGGTGATCACTTCAATATATTTGTTGTATTTGGGTGCTACCAGTGTCACCAAATTTATTTGGCTACTTGTTGGACAACAGATTATTGTGACACATCTTTTCAAACCACATCAACATATGCATTATCAATTTTGAGCTCAAATAAGTTAAGAACCCATGGAGACATTTGAGTTTCAACGATATTTCATTTTGATACCCTCACACTCAAGGCTCAAGAGCCAAAAAAAATATCCCAACCTTGCATATAGAGTCATTTAGCACTTTAATTTATGAAAAAAATATTTCAATATTTCAATAGATTAGTTGTGACCTTGCTGGCCTTCCTGGAGCTAGGTCATAGTCTTTATTAGGAAGATAAACCTTACTAAACCTTATTGAACCTTCCTATGCTGACCTGTGATTCTATTAATGATTCTATGTTGGTTCATGACATTTGTGACCTTACTTGACCTTATGGACCGCTATAGATAGGGTCGTGACTTTGTGGGATTCCAAATATGGATTGTGAACTTTGTGGGCTTCTAGATCTGAACCATGAACCCTTATTGGATTGCTAAATGCATATGTCACTGTTTAAAGGATCTTTGGATTAATTTGTGACCATTGGGAGACCTCTAAGGTTGCGTCCTCAATGTCCTATGGTCTGTTCAGCATGTTAGAAACGGTTGCAAATTTTTTAGGCTTGTTTGGAATAGGTTGTGACCTATCTGGGTTGGTTGGACATAATCCTGACTCCTATGGGTTTTTAGGACTTATCCTTGACCTTGTTGGGCTACTAGGATTTAATAGTTGGCCTATGCCAGTTCCTAAGAATGTAACTGACATAATTTTGTTCATGGGGATTACTGGCTATTACTGAAGATTTATTAAAGGATTTTATAAGATAGCATACCCCATAACTTTACTATAGAACAAAGGTAAGAAATTTGATTTGAGTGAAAAATGCACTAAAATTTTTAACAAA
Source organism: Pseudotsuga menziesii (assembly GCA_001517045.1). Taxonomy (NCBI): domain Eukaryota; kingdom Viridiplantae; phylum Streptophyta; class Pinopsida; order Pinales; family Pinaceae; genus Pseudotsuga; species Pseudotsuga menziesii. Next base: position 412,070 of record LPNX010430433.1, read on the forward strand.
ATAAAACACCTGTTAACCATATCCCTTATCTTAAAAATTGTTGATCCTTTTAAGGATTTCGTTGTATGCACCGACGCATGTAAGTAAGGACTGGGTGGGGTGCTAATTCAAGAAAACTACATTGTGTCCTACGAGTCCAAAAAGTTAAAAGAGCATGAGAAGAGCTACGCTACACAAGACTTAGAAATTGTTGCAATCATACATTCACTAAAAATGTGGTGACACTACCTCATAGGAAGAATTTTTTTTTATTGATGTCAGATAACATAAGTTTAAAGTACTTGTTTGATCAACAAAACCTTAAGGCTAGACAAACTAGGTGGTTGTCATTTTCAAGTGAACATGACTTTGAAATTAAACATATAAAAGGGAAAGAGAATAAGGTTGTAGATGCTTTAAATCATCACACAAACTTACTATTTGCAAGCAGTAGCTATGAATTGGATTTAGAAAATAAAATCTTAAATGCAGAAAATTTTGATAAAGAATATCAAAATCTAAAATAAAAGACTGTAGAAAATGAAAGGAACCAAATAAAAACATACCTTAGTCTGATTGGAAGAGGATTACTGCTACATAAAAATAGACTATATATACCAAATTCAACATATATTAAATTAATTTTTATGGATGAGTTGCATAAACAACTGTATTCAGGACACCTTGAATACCAGAAAATGATCACTATGATAAGAAGAGACTTTCTTTGTCCTAATGTGAAAAAAGAGGTAGAAGAATATTTAGCAGTTGCATTGAATTCCAAAAGGTAAAAGAAGAACACCAACATCCAACATGGTTACTGTAGCCACTCCCCATTGTAGAATGGAAATGGGAAGTGATCAGCATGGATTTCATAACAGGTTTACCTAGAAATTTTAAACAACACGACTCAATCGTGGTCATAGTGGACAAATTAAGTAGAGCAGCTCACTTTATTCCTGTAAAATCTACTTATAAGGATGTTAACATTATTAACATATTTATAAAGTAAATTTTCATGTTACAAGGTGTGCCTAAGGTAATAATATTGGATAGAGATGTAAAGTTTACAGGGAATTTTTGGAAAGCCTTGTTTAAAATTGATCCAGGAGGATCTAAGAAGGCAAATTTTTTGAAGTCCTCCAATCTTAGCAAACAAGCACCAGATCAAAGGGCTCGTCGAGATGATTCCAACGGCATTCGTTTCACCTCAAACGGACTCCGTATGAGAAATTTATCGTGTTCTGTTCTATAAGGTCAATAGGCAAATTTGGCAAAAAAAGGTGCCACGTGGCACCATTGACAGGGTGACACGTGGCATCTATACTGTACAAACATGATGACATGGCATGGTGATGTGACATGCTGACATGGCATGATAATGTGTCAGGATGATGTGGCATGCTGACATGGCATGATGATGTGGCATGATGACATGGCATGCTGATGTGGCATGATGACATGGCATGCTGATGTGGCATGGTGACATGGCATGATGAAGTGGTATGATGACTAGCATGCATGCATTTGTTCTTGAAATGAGTTTTAGGACATTCATGCATTTACTCATGAGAAATTGTAAAATGATTAATATTTGAAGTGAGTGGAAAAATTACTCACATATTACTCATTTATTTTATTCCTTGAGTTGTTATGAAGTTAATGCATGGTTGTAACCAAAAACAAACATGCCATATTTGTAAAGAATTTGTAACAAGTTGGTTTATTATTTAATAAAAATCCCAACCATATGAAAACCAACTTGGGGAAGTTGTAACCAAGGCCAAGATAGGAAAATTAGTTGCAACCAAAGGAATCCATGAGAGTCATGTGAAGAAGGGCAAGACAACCTATATAAACCCATTCAATTTCCATTTCCCACTCATGCTTTGGAGTGGAGACTTTGTAGCTAAAGGAGAGAAGGGAGATTGCGTAGCTTTGCAGGAGGAAGGTACGAGTGTTTATACTCGTTTTATACCGTCTTCAGGATTCAGAGTTGTTGGAAGTAGTCTTGTTGTGTTTTGGGCAATGGTTCTCTTCCTGAACATTGTGGCTAAGGTATCATTGTATCATTGCCATGTATTTTTCCTTATGCTGAGATTATTGATCGGCCCTCCTATTGAGAAGCAGGCCCGGAGACGTAGTCCATCCTGGACGAACTCCATTATCAACTTGTTGTCTTTATGTGCATGTTGTCTATGCTGTTTGGTTCTCTTCTTATGGATTTGTGAGCTTCGTTCATGCTCTTTATGCAATTCATGTTAACGTCATAGAGTAGCAAAGATCTTGTTTCTGGATCATGTGGTATCAGAGCAGGACTATTTGACATTGGATTGTGAGTGTGGATGCTCACGAGAGCTAAACTGAAAGCTGGTGAGGGTACATTAGAGCCTTACAATTCTAAGATCGGACGTGCACACCAAAGGAGGAAGATGGATGATAATGATGCCCACACCGAGATGGAGGCAAAATTTCACAAGGTCTTCTACATGATGGCCGACAAGGTAGACAAGTTGTTTGCAGACTATGAAGAACGCATGGAAAAAGAAAGAAAAGGCAGTGAAGTAAAGAAGGAAGACAAAGAAGTGAAGGACGAAGGCAACGCTTGAGTTAACCACAGAGGAGGTGGCGAAGAGGCTCCTGAGCCTCCCTCTTCACCTTCAGCTTCAAGCACAAGTTCAAGTGCTTCTTCCTCATCTCATTCTTAGCATTCCAAGGTTCCTCACAAAGAGCCTCAAAAGAAGCCCTTATTGAAGCTCGATGTGAAGTTTGATTTGCCCATGTTCAATGGGGAAGCAAATGCAGAGAAGTTGAACAATTGGATAAGGAAAATTAAGGTCTATTGCCGAGTCCAGCAGATCAAAGAAGAAGATGTGAAGATTCAGTTGGCTTCACTTCGGCTGACAGGCACCGCACTTATATGGTGGGAAAGCAAGCTTCAACAAGGTAGCAAACAAATGGGTAATTTCTCTCATCATGGTCTGCTTTCATTTCTGTTTTCCGTAACAAATTTTATCCATTGGGTTATGTCCAAAAGGCTATGATGGATTGGCAAAGTTTTAGACAAGGCAAGGGTCAGAGTGTTCAGAATTTTACTGAAGAATTTAGAAAGAAAGCTCTAGAGTTGAATATTTCTTTAGATTCTCCTGACACTCTTTTGAAGTACATTGGTGCTCTTCATCAGTATCTATGCCATACTTTGTTGTTGTTGAATCCTACTAGTGTGGATGAAGAAAGTGTTCAGGCTACTCATCTTGAGAGTAGGGGGAATCATTTGCAAAAATACCATCAGATGGAGCCTTTCAAGCACAACAACAACCACAAATTCAAGAAAAAAAACAAGAGCAAGAAGACAGCTACTGCCAAGAAGGAAGGAGGAAAGCTCCATTGCAACCATTGCGAAACTGATGGGCACGATGAATAAAGTTGTTGGAAGTTGCATCCTGAATAGAGGCCAAAGCATTATGGAAGCAAAAAGAAGAAAAAGACCATTGCAACAACGCAATGAGATTTGGGTTCTGACTCAGGCGACGAAACCATGATTACAGCCGTGGGAATGCAAGGTAACAAAACTCCTCATACTGGTTCAAGTTCTAGTCATGTTTCTAAAGAAAATGATAAAAGAAGAAGTGAGTTGTTTCACATCAGAGTTGTGTCTAAGCATACAAAGATTGAAACATTATTTGATCCGGGTTCTCAAGTAAATTTGATCTCAGAATCAATTGTTAAGAAGTTGGGCATATAGACTAAACCTCACCCCAAGCCTTATCCTCTTGGATGGGTATGTGATAATTCTAAGCTACAGGTGACTAAGCAATACAGGTTAAGGTTTGCTATTGCTTCAAAGTTGATCGACGAGGTGGACTTAAATGTTGTTCCTCTTGACATCTGCGGTATCGTATTGGGAAGCCCATACTTGTATGATCGAAAAGCAGTATTCTTCCATCATGAGAACAAGTACTATCTCACCAAAAATGGGGTGGAGTACATTGTGAGAGCTCATAGTATGAAGGCTAACACCTCTCTTGTTAGTGCAGGACAGATGAAGAGACTCATCAACACTAATAAGACATACATGCTCATGGTTGTGAGAGCAAAATATGCCGAAGCATCCGAAGCTTTCAAAGGTTGTGATGCTTCTCATAAAAAGGCTATGATTGATATTGTGGCTAACTATGATGAAATATTTCAGGAACCTACAGGTTTGCCTCCCAAAAGGGAGATTCAACATGAGATTCAGCTCCAGCAGGATGCCCCTCTTCCTAATGTGGGCATGTACAGGTTGTCTGCAGTTACCAAGTACAAGAAGGGTACTAGTAACAAAGTGGCATATATGCTTTCTAGACCTCCTATTGTTGCATCTATTGTCTTGAAAAATGCTTCTTTATCCCATGAAAGTTATATTGAGCAGTATGCTACTTATGATGATTTCAAGGATATTTATGAGAAGCTAACCAATGGCACACAGGTGGAAGACTACTATTTGCAGGGAAAGTTGCTTTATCATTTGGGCAAGTTATGTGTTCCTATCAGTGAAAGACTCCATGTAATACGAGAAGCTCATACTTCTCTTGTATCAGGGCATTTTGGGTAGGTAAGACTTTGGCTCATTTGCAAAGACTTGTGTATTGACCTCGCATGAAAGACATTGTAACAAAATATGTAAAGGGGTGTGTGATGTGCTCCACTTGTAAGCCCACTAATAGAAAATTGGGGTTGTATTCACCACTTCCTGTTCCTTCCCGTCCTTGGGAAATCATTTCCATGGATTTTTTGGGTGGTTTGCCTATGTCTAGGAGGGGTCATGACTACTTGTATGTGGTCGTGGATAGGTTTAGCAAGATGTGTATTCTTATGCCATGTAAAAAGCAGGTCACTGCAGAGCAGGCTACTTCTCTTTTCTTTCAGCATGTATGGGTTGAATTTGGACTTCCTATGTCCATTATCTCAGATCGGGACTCTCGATTCCTTGGAGAGTTTTGGACAAAATTATGGTGTATGATGGACACCAAGCTGAAGAGGAGCACTGCTTTCCATCCACAGACCGATGGACAGACAGAGGTAGTTAACATGACAGTTGTCCATTTGCTTCGAGGATATTGCAACAAGAATCCTAAGTTATGGGATGAACAGATACAGTATGTGCAGCATGCCTACAACAGGGCTATGCATTCTTCCACTCAGAGCTCGCGATTTGAGACATGCTTTGGGTACTTGCCAAAGAATCCATTGGACTTGAATTATGGGATAGAGGCTGATTCAAGTGCTTCCAAGGATGAATACAAAGCCCGCAAGTTCATTCAGAGAGTTCAATAGGTACATCAAGCAGTGCAAGAGAAGTTGGAGAAGAGTCAAGCCCAGTACAAGGCTCGCCATGAAAAGCATAGAGTTGATCATCAGTTTCAGGTGGGAGATCAAGTATGGATTCACATCAGCAAGGAGAGGATGAAAGGAGAAGGAAAGAAGCTCAATCCTATTAGATATGGTCCCTTCACCATCTTGGAGAAGATTGGGACAAATGCTTTTCGCTTAGAGCTACCGCCATACATGCAGATCTACTCAGTGGTGAATGTGGAGAACTTGAAACTCTATGAGCCTCCCATGATCATGGATGAAAGGGAGAATGTCTCATTGCCATCAGTTGATGAATTTGCTCCTGAGTACATGGATGAGCTAAATGAAGATGTCATCTTGGACAGAAGGACAAGGACTTCTCGTAGAGGTGATGTTGATTATCTTCAACTGGGCATCAAAGGCACTCATCCAAGAAAAGCCAAGTGGATCGAGAAGGGGAAAGTGACGTAGCAATTCCCTCACCTACCAGTTGATTAGTAAAGGCTTTTGGAGGCCAAAAGCTTCTCAGTGGGGAGGAATGATTTAGGAGGATCCAAAAAGGAAAATTTTTTGAAGTCCTTCAATCTTAGAAAAACTAGCACCATATCGAAGGGCTCATCGAGACGATTCCAACAACGTTCGTTTCACCTCAAACGGACTCCGTATGAGAAAGTTATCGTGTTCTGTTCTATAAGGTCAACAAGCAAATTTGGCAAAAAGAGGTGCCACGTGGAACCACTGATAGGGTGACACGTGGAATCCATACTGTACAAACATGATGACATGGCATGGTGATGTGGCATGTTGACATGGCATGATGATGTGGCATGATGACATGGCATGCTGATGTGGCATGATGACATGGAATGGTGATGTGGCATGGTGACATGGCATGATGAAGTGGCATGATGAATAGCATGCATGCATTTTTTCTTGAAATGAGTTTTATGACATTCATGCATTTGCTCATGAGAAATTGTAAAATGATTGATATTTGAAGTGAGTGGAAAAATTACTCACATATTACTCATTTATTTTATTCCTTGAGTTGTTATGAAGTTAATGCATGGTTGTAACCAAAAACAAACATGCCATATTTGTAAAGAAGTTGTAACAAGTTGGTTTATTATTTAATAAAAAGCCCAACCATATGAAAACCAACTTGGGGAAGTTGTAACCAAGGCCAAGATAGGCAAATTAGTTCCAACCAAAGGAATCCATGAGAGTCATGTGAAGAAGGGCAAGACAACCTATATAAACCCATTCAATTGCCATTTCCCACTCATGCTTTGGAGTGGAGACTTTGTAGCTAAAGGAGAGAAGGGAGATTGTGTAGCTCTGCAGGAGGAAGGTACGAGTGTTTATACGCATTTTACACCATCTTCAGGCTTCGGAGTTGCTGGAAGTAGTCTTGTTGTGTTTTGGGCAGCGGTTCTCTTCCTAGACATTGTCACCAAGGTATCATTGTATCATTGCCATGTATTTTTCCTTATGCTAAGATTATAGATCGGCCCTCCTATTGAGAAGTAGGCCTGGAGACCTAGTCCATCCTGGACGAACTCCGTTACCAACTTGTTGTCTTTATGTGTGTGTTGCCTATGCTGTTTGGTTCTCTTCTTATGGATTTGTGAGCTTCGTTCATGCTCTTTATGCAATTCATGTTAACTTCATAGAGTAGCAAAGATCTTGTTTTTGGATAAAAAATACTAGGCACACAGTTAAATTTCAGTACTGCATATCATCCTCAAACGGATTGAAAAACTAAAAGAGTAAATCAGATTCTAGAAGACATGTTTAGAATGTACGTAACGGATAAACCTGGTAAGTTGGAAGATTACTTGCACTTAGTAGAGTTTGCTTACAATAATCATTTTCAAGTATCAGCTGGAATGAGTCCCTTTGAAATTTTGTATGGACACAAATGTAACACTCCAATTTATTGGAAGAGTCCTGTCGATAAGTTAATGTTAATACATGAGTTGTTAAAATATATAGAACTAAGAGTGAAAAGGTACAACAAAACTTGAAGCCTTCCCAAGACAGGAAAAGGATAACTCCTCGAGAGTTCCAAGTAGGAGAGCATGTATATATAAAGGTAAAACCCAAGAAACGTTCCCTAAGACTGGGAAGATATTTAAAAATGGCATCAAAGTATTGCGGGCGATTTGAAATTTTGGCAAAAGTAGGACTGGTAGCATACCAGTTAGCCTTACCACCTACGTTTAGAGTACATAATGTTTTTCATGTTTCCATTTTGAAGAAGTACGTTCATGATGCTACTCATGTAATTGAATGGAATGTTATATAGGTGGAACCCGAAGGAGAGTTTCAGGTGGGACCGAAGCGTATTCTCGACATAATAGAACTTTTACTCTGGAACCATACCACTAGACAAGTCAATGTGTAATGGAAGCACCTTACTCCAGAAGAGTCCACTTGAGAATTGGAAATTTATATGCCAGAGGCATATATGATCCTATTTCATGATGAAATAATTGAATAATAAAGGAATAAAAATAATAACACTAAGGACAGTGTTATCCTCTAAGGGGAAGCATATGTAACACACCAAATTAAATTAAATTAATATTATTTTTAGAATATTTTACTTTTTAAATATTTTTGACAAGAAAGTCAAAAATATATGTAATCGATTATTCTTATTTATTAATTAAAAATATTGGAAGGGATCAAAACTAAAACAGATGTTGAAAGAGTGTTTGCTGACCCATAAGGGGAAAATACAAGTGGTGAAAGCTGGTGAGTGAGAACTCAAGACACAGGAGGAATCCTCCCCAAAATCAGGTCAAAACTCCTTGTGGAGTGCTAAAGAGAAGGAGGCTCATAAATGGCTAAGTCCTAGGAAAAATACTATATAATAGAATGTCCATTTAGCAAGAAGGAGGATAGCAGTGGCCAGGGAATTAATCTGTTAATGCAAGAGATCATGCATTGATTGTATTTTGTCCTTGTGGTTCAAAAAATTGGCTCACGGGTTCTGGAGCAAGTGATACTTAGCTTCTCCAGGATTTGGTCAGGAGGAATGGTTGTTCCACTTTTGCTTTCCCGATAGCGGTGACAGGTTCCCTATTATACTTATTATTTGTTTCATACTTTTTTAAAGTGTCATTTCAAGTTAGTTATGAATCATATTTACATTTTTACATATAGGGTATTATCCATCGGTTCTTATTATCTTCCCTATTGTATGTTCTGATGTAATAAAAAAATGATCTTAACTAGCAGTCATAGATTTATGTGCTTAATATATTATAACCAAATCTTTGTTTGGGTTTAAATACCCGAATTAGAGCTCTGTATTAAAATGAACTGTTATCCTAGATCTAGTTAAATGTTCTAATTCATGTTTGGATATGTACTATTTTCAACTAATGTTTTGCTCCAAGTTGATGGATTAATACATAGCTAGACTCTGTCTTTTTATTTCTAAACTTTATCAAATTAAATGTTATGTCAACCAAAATCATATTGTCGAAGATCCTTGGTTTTGTTTGTCTCCTATATCTATATTGTTAAATGATTTATGTATAGAAATACAACTTCTAGTATCCAAAAAATAAACAAAAGAGTGTTAACTGATGCTTTCAAAATAGAGTAAGAGTTGAGAGGCTTCTTCTTTTAAAAAATGACAAAATTACTATAAGTAGTGCAAATTAAAAATCGAAACAAAAACATCTCATCTATCCCCAAATTCATCCAAATGGAGATTGAGATCCACCTTAATGAAATTAAACCATACACCCGTATTTTATTTTTGAATCAACTGGTAAACCATTTTACAATTGAAGTCGGATGGCTAATCATAAATATAAAAATCACCTTCCAGACTCATTATTAATCTTTACCCACTGCTCACACATCTAATGAATAAATACACCATCATATCTACCAAGATTGAAGTAAATGAAATTTAATACAGTCTTTAAATACAAACACACATTCTCTATTCGTGGGTATCTAATCCCCGAGGATTTTAACTCTATTAAATATGAATTGACTCCACATAATCGAAATCGAGTTACACAGATTTTATAAACAACAAAACCATCCAATAACTATTATGTGGAAGCAAGACCATGATACAATGGCATCCATCGTGTTAATAATATTATGTTATGTACAATTGAATTAATGAAGTGTCAAAACATTAAACAACAAATCTATAACCATAAACTGGTACAGACCTAGAAGGGGTCTTATTAAAATATTTAAATATCAAAATAGAGGTATGAGTTTTGACGCTACTTCCACATGAACTGTGAGTGGTTTTAAGTACATTAAGATGGCATCCACCATTCAATAAAACCACATATATACATACAAAAAGAAATTACCGTACACTGTTGGAAACAGAGAGGCTGCGAAGTCATTGTTGAAAACTATTGTAGAACCATAAATAACCAATTTTTTTTACCATCAAAACATATCTTCATAAGAGTGAAAAATTCCTTACTTCCCACACTGTCTAACCCAACAAAGAGTCATTGAAATCTAAACCATTTAACCCATACCAATTCAGCTGACAGCGGACCATTGATGAAGACCAAACACATCCATGTCGGATGGTACATGCATTTTCAACAACCGAGTAATGTTAGAAATTATCAAGAAAATATTATGTGTGAATAATGGTTTTAACATAGTAAGGTTAAATTACTTACCTTGGGTTTTGAAAGTAACGGACCTGAGAGGAGGTGACCCTGTAGCCACCCTTGTCGGATTTCCCATACCTTGCATTTACCCACGATGCAGTTATAACCCTCTCCTTTTTTATTAAATACTGTAAATGATGATGACAGAGCTGAAAAAACTTACCCTATTTTGAATGCAGAGAGGGTAAAGCATTGGATCCTCCTCGACTCCCTTATAACTCCCCTTCTTGCATATAAATCCAAAACCCAAGTCATTTGTTGCTTATGCTTGTGAGTCTTAAAATGAAATTTTGAAACTATTTAGAACCAAGCTGAGACTTTTTGCATACCTAGTTAAAGGCATGAAAGGCCAATCAACAGTGGTCCTTTTTTTATTTTCGTAGTAAACTATCAAGGTCGAGACCTTTTGGATGTCGTCAAAACTAATAAAAGACCTCAAGCATACTTTGAAAGAAAATGAAGTAATGCTATTAATGTCCTGGGTAAAATTTTGAACATCAACTGCATAGTGCATCCATGGATGACATATATTTCATTTACAATAGTTGCAGACCAGAAGTCAAATGTGAAATAGAAAAATAAAGACATAGCGAAACTGTAATAAACCCCATCAATAACCCTTGCCAACAATTATGACAGATGGAGGAATGATATTTCATTTCATGGATGTTTTTAAAGATTACCATTAACTCTCTGGATGCATTGTCAACTCACAGCCAAGACAAATTTATTACCAATGGTCAACTTCAGTACAAGCATATCACAAACCTTGTATCTCACAATATTGCATGGATAAATACCATATTATATTAAACCTCAAAGTTGTTTATGCTAAGTATTAAAACCATGACTAGGGTGTGAGCACCATAGCACTCAAGTCTTTAACATATCATCAAACTCTTAAACATTTTCATAAAATTATAGTTGCATATGCCTTGTGTCTCCCACTAGGTCTATGGTCCAATTCGTAGTTTAACATATCGATACTTTATTCCAAGGTAAGTGGGATCAATACTATGGTGTTTAACACCATAGTCACTAACCCTTCTTCTTTACCAAACTAGGTTTTGTGAATCCCTAGTTAGCATCATGTTTAGTTGCTATAGTTAGGGTGAAACGGCTAGGGAAGAACCATAGCCTTTAGGTTTACCAACCCCTAGCAAAACCATATGGTAAATTAAATATAAAAATAAATAAGATCCTATAGGTGTGGCATTAAGGTCGTTGATACCCATAGGTACATGCCATATGAAGTAATACATGTCCAATTCAAGAAGAGTCAATTATTATACAAATAACGACATATTGTTCATGCTACGACCAATTATACATGTTACAATATTCACTTGGTAAAAGAGTATATTGGAAAAAAAATATTATGGAAATTTATAGGTTTGTGACACTAATGATCCCTATATTATGTTCCAATAATTTATTCTCTAGTTTCATCATATTCCAATACAATATCAATAACACTCCAATTTGAAGTAGTTGCATTGATAATTTGTTGGAATGACATCATAATTCCACAATAGTGTGTGTTTCACTTCCTATCTATCTTCTTCACCAAAAAATGATTTTCATATGCATACATTGAAGGTCGCATGTGCGTGTATTATAAAACCAATAGATCCATCTTAAATCCAAATATACTAAGCGTTGAGATCATTCAAATCCCTTGAGGTGAAAATGTTTCCTCAAATTTTTAACTGAAATTTTCACTTCAAGGGATTTCATCCCTCTCTACACTTGGTAGATCTAGAGTTAAGATGTATATATATTGGTCCATTCCAAACTTTGTGACTCACTACACAAACCTTTTCTAATCCTTGTTCCAAAATATTGAATTCCTTATAGTTCCATTTTTCTATGGATGGTCAGCATTGCTAGTATGATGTTGAACTAAGAACTTATCACTTAAGGTTTTGATAGTCATGTTCATGAAATGCATATATTGACGTGTCAATTTTTGTGAGAAACCAAAGCCTGTGATGGTATGTTCAAGGAATACCTAAGTTGTTGTGTTTATGTTGAAACTCATGGAGCTCTTGTTTTTTCCAATCAATTCAAATACTCATTAGTTGTAAGAATGTATCAAGCATTGGAATGTTGAGTTGGAAGTTTAATTGGGTGAACAAAATCCACAAACCATTTCTTGAATGATTGAAATGCTATCACTAACCAAAATGGTAACTCACCATGCCACTTGGAAGTCTTTTTGATCGTTTGACAGACATCACAAGCTTTCATGTAATACTTTATATCTTTGCATGGACCACCAAAAATTTATCTTTAAATATTTCCAATTGATGGCCTTCCCTACATGTTGACCTCCTACACATGATTTCTCCATGACACAACTCCTAATGATGCCATCCAATCCCAACTTGTACAATTGCATCACAATTAGTGTGTATTCAACTAATTTTACTACTACGTGTAGGCTTTTGGGTTACTAATAGCCTTTTGAGGCAACACTTCTTACAAAAAATATGGAAATATCTTTGAAGTGATTTAGAAGTTTTTCAACTTTGAACATATTTGCATAAGATAATTGATCATTTAAGGTACTCCAACTCACTTTATTTCATTTGAAAAAATAGTTGGTTCTCACATTAATCTTACTTGTTTTCACAAAAAAATTCAAATCAAATTCCTCCAACATAATAACCAACTACAAATCACTTAAAATTTTATATGGCTGCTAAAAAGATAACAAAAAATGATTTACCACTTGAATTTCATTAAAATTGTTAAATTCATTATATACATCACAAGAACATAAAAGTTTGAGTTTTGGTTAGACATTCTAACTATTAAAGTTGTTTGCAATTCAAGATATAAAAATTGTTTACAAGTCATTACCATAAGAATATAAAATAATTTATCTACCCTCATAATTCACTTATTTTCTACCAAAATTATTTGATCATACCACAACAACTAAAATTATTTAATCATACCACAACAATTTGCAAACATAATAATAATGCATAAAAACCCTAAATTCAAGCAATTCAAAAATGGTTTTTATATTTTATATGCTATTATAACTTTTTTTTATCAATAATTTAAATATATAAAAAATGAATTAATAAATTCTAATCACATATCTCAATAAGTTTGCATCCTCAAAATTCAAGTGTTTCCTATAGGATCTATAAAATATTTTTTTATTCCACCTTCTTTTTCACTCGTATTTCTCAAAACATATGAAATGAAAACCAAAATATTAATATTTCATATCAATAGTCAAAAATATTAAAATATTAAAACTTCGAACACTTTTTTTCTAAATTATTAATATTTAAATTTCTATAGAAGTATTCCAAATCTATGACGCAAATGCACATAGTTCCACCTCGAACTAGACTTACTACCACCACAATTCTATCATCCATAACAAATTTCCCATTCATACTAGATACACTCGAGTGAAATGAATGACATTAGAAGCCATCTCGTTCGAATTTAAACAGTGCATTGATATTTATTTAGCATTTCTAGGTATTGATTGTTATACTTTATGAATTTTAAGGGGAGGAGGCGACCGTAAATGTAACATCTTCAAATTTTGTAAATAAAAAAAAATTAAAATGAAGGTCTAACTGTAAATGCATAAAGTAAACAATGTATACTAGTCTTTGACTTGCGCTTAGTACTTTGTCCATTAACAAAATGACCTTAGTATGACAACTTTATATTGCGACTTACAGTTGTAATGAATTATTATTTTACTTGTCGTCAAGTCATGGAAAGAACGTCATGTTTTGAAAAGCGTCAGCAGTAGTTCTTTTTTTTAAACAGAAACTAAAAAAGGTATATATAAAAAGTAGTTGTGCACAGCCATTCATTACAGAAGTGGTATTATAGTGTATATAAGCATAGCAAAAAAGCTGCACAGAGATTCTATCCATGATATTTTCCAAAAAAATTCACATAGCATCTGTTCAAAACACCTAATACCATGGGTAGTATATACCCGAACAAATTGATTACATATTAAAAGACAAAAAAACATTCAGCCATATCTTAAAAAAACCAGTTTAAGGGTTGCCTCTGAAATTTCTTGGTTGAGCTACTGAATCCTCCTCCATAGGATGCACAACTTCAGCAGTGTCTCCATAAACTCTGCTATTCTGGTTCAAGGCCATGAAGCGCTGAAGGTCCTCTTGAATCCTGTCAACTTTACCCATGATTTCTCAGAGATTACTTTCATTATCATTGATGCGGGCGTCATGATTGCTAATATGGAGGGAGGTGTAACTCACTGTTTCTCCCATACTCTTCACTTCGCGAGCCATTTCCTTAATGTCCATGACACTAATTGCAAGCATTTCATACAGTCTCCTCAGATTCTTTTTAATGTCCATAATACCTGTGCTTTCGCCCGCCTGTGCCATTCTACTTACCTCAGACGTAATGCTGATTCGTGCGAAATGATTTTGAATTGCAGAACTGGCAGGGTCACAGGCTTCGCTCGCAGCCTGAAGATGAATAATGCAAAGGCCTAGCGCAAGAAGCTCCTGGTGCAATGAGAAGTCTCCTTGCTTGCGACAAACCAGAGTGCCTACCGCTCCTTCCTGCCACCCCGAGCAAAGGCAGCCTAAAACCAAGCTTCGTCCCCAATTACCAGGAGTTGTGGAAAATCCTGAGCCAAGAGTGACAGCCCACGACACTATGAGAGAGATACATGAACAGGAGGAGAAGGCTGCAAGTGCGAGCCTTTCATTCACTACAGAGTGAATGAGAGGGAGAGCCTGCCACGGGAGGCCTTGCGACCCCCCTTCTCCAATGCCTGCGACAACCTTCAGAAGGATTCGCAGAGCTTCATGTAACCCAGGGCCGAGAATTGAAATGGTATGAAGAGCCATATCGCTTCCAAGAGAAGACATGGAGCTTGGAGCGTGCGAGGGGATAATGCCATTAACCCGAGGCCTGGAGTCCTTAAATGTTACAGCATCTGTAAGATGGAGGGAGCGGTGTGAAGACCACATGGCAAGGGGCAAAGGACTGCCAAATAAATGAAGGGAGCCGGCGGATGGCAAATCGAGGTGGAGGCCAGCTGCAAAGTGACGCAGGGTGACGGAGAAGGGTAAGGAGATGCGAAGGATGGAGGAATAAGAAGAGGGAGAAAGGATAAGGGAGACGAGGGGAGGGGGTGAAAAATATAAGGAGAAGGAGAGGGGGGGGGCCAAAGAGGCTAATGTGGAAATGAGAGAAGGAAGGCTTATTCAAAAGATTGATCCTCCAACTATGTCCATACAAGGGGTACTTTCTTATCATGAGAGGATGGAGTTGTTTGGGGGATATCCATCACCTCATTATGGGACATATTTTAGGATGGGAGGATTCCCATTTTGCCTGAATTGACCTTGTGGGAGAGAGGCCCCCAAATTATCCATTATATCCGCTGCAGAGTTGTTGAGGCGTAGAATGTGAAAAGGCTCATAGGAATTCTGCATAAGGAGCTTTACTTTGTTATACAAGCGGTGACAATTGACGGCTCCCAAGGGGTTCCCATTGATCAGTTTGGAGATAACATGCTTTGAGTCTCCGAATATTAGAACCTTCCTATAATTCTGAGAGTGTAGGAGCTGCAGGCCTTGTAAAAGAGCCAACCACTCTGCCTCATTATTGGTTCTATTCCCTAAACCCCAAGCAAAGTTTAGTTCTATGAGTCCTCTGGGATCCAGAAGGATCCCCCCCGCTCCTGCCACCCCTGAAAAAGTGTCAGGAGTAGTTAGTATGCTTTCTCGTTATAATTTTAGAACAAATGTTAACCCCTTTATAATGCTCGGAGGATGAGTTACAGGCCATACTTATCTCTTTTGGCTAACACAAACCATATGTAATTTTTTTTTGTAGGGTGGAACAATGGAAGGCTTACGTGGTGTGGGTAATACATACCAACCTAGATAAGAAAAATCCCTAAGCTAAGGGTCAACCACTATTCCTAAGAAAATGCCTGAGCGCTTGACTAAAATAAGGCTTGTTCTTGCCATATACTATAACAAGTATAAATGGATTCGATGTGATAATTGATGCTTTGGAAACTATATATATTTGGGTTGAAAATTTTAAAATTTAATGTGGCGTTGTACCAAGCCACATGATGGATTTACTACCTCCAACTAGAAAGCATGTATGTCAATTAGAAACCCTAGGGGTTTAATGTTCCTTGTTTTTCGTTATTGGTTTTGATGCTGCATTATTTGGTTTTCTGCACATTAGTGAAGGGGAGAGAGGGAGAGTCGAGCTCTTTTTTTCTAGGCCCTCGTCCTTGGCCTTCAAGATATCTGCCTCACACTCTAGACTTCGTATTGGTACCAATATTGTTCTAAACAGTTGGCTCGTTGTCCTACAACTTAAGTTTTCCTCTGTATATGATTGGTAGACTGACTGCATTATTCCTTTGGGTCATTATTGCTACATCCTATTCTTCGAAAGTAAGTCACCTTTGGTTAATGTTACTTCTCTTTGTTGTTTTCTTTGTATATAATTTTTAAGTTGAAAAAAAAACCCTGCGTTGTTTGATTGCGAGAGGTTCCTCCTGGGGTTGCTGCATGGACAATGGAACTGGTCTCTGTTACTAGGCTCATGGTTTGGTAAGACTTAAAACCTCCATTATTTTATCTTGTGACTTCTTTGGTTATGTCCCTATTGTTCTATGGTTGTGCCTGCAATCTCTAGAGTTGGAATCATTTCCGCGTGTTCCTTTCGTCGAACTGGTAATCCCTTTTTGGTTCTTCCTTGAGGCACCTATAGAGGGTTTGTAAAGGGTATCCTTTCGAGAATGGATTTGAAGGGACTGTAATGTAGTGTTTGATTTTGTTGTGGATTAAATAGAGAGTCTTCTCTTGGGAAAGTTTGAGCATTAAGTGAAGTCATTTGAATATCGTTCTAAACTTGTAATTGTTTTGATTTTTAAAAAAGAATCCCGCGAGGGATTTTTCGTTGTATTTACACAGTTGATTGGATTCATAACACTTTGTAAATTGTAAAGGTATTCTAACTAGATTTCGTCTCTTTATTTGATCTTAACTCTGTAATTAAGGAATTATGGTGTTCTTTGTTGTGCTTTGCACACTGTAAATTAAATACTATAAGTTCTAATTTTCCTTTTTAAAGTTTTAGGGTCGTATGGCCATTGCAATACTTGGTTCAATTCTTGTAAATAAAAGAGTATTTTTCTATTATGAATCACGAGGAAAAAGAAAAGGGTTTAAGCTGTGAGGTGTTGACAAAACAATCGATGATATCGTAGTCATGGTTGCGATTCCTCCATAAATATTTTACTATTGTTGTTTTATTTTCAAAGGATTTCAAAGTAGAATACTATAATGGATTATGGCCTGCAACAAGGGTTGTAGCCTATCAAACATTCTTGATTTAGTATTAAAGTTTCTCTTTGGGCTAAATACTGTATTTTTAGTTGGAGATTTTGAGTCGTGAGGCCACTGTGTTTGTAGCTCTATCATGGTTTTGAAATTTGATTATTGAATATATATATAATATGGTTTGAGCCGTAAGGATTTGTTAATAAATTCTTATGTTTGATTATTGTTCAACGTTGATGATTTTAAAACCTAGTTGTATTATACATTCCCTTCAGCTATCGAAGGGTTACAGAGTTTGAAACCTTTACTTGTATTTCTTTTTAACTTAAATGTTAAGTAATTTATATGAGACTTCTCCTAATCTGTAAACGATTTAATAGTATAATTGAAGTTGTTTATATTTTACAATTTTAAAACTTGGAAGATAATGATTTCTGTAATATATATATATATATATATATTCTTTACAGAGTTAAATTTACTCTTGAATAAGTTTGTTTGAGTTCTTTAAGCCATAGTTTAACTCCTGTATATATCTAGCTCTTTCGGCTGCAATGGAAGTTTATAGGAATAAAACTATGATCTTAAAAAAAATTTAATTGGCAGGAAATTAGTAAAGAAATATGACAATAAAATACTATCTGAGTGAACTCGATTATACTAAGTGATTAGTACTGTATAAAGAGGGTTTCGAACTCAAGTTGGCAGCTTATTAGTTTTAATTCAATTTAGATGTATATTAAGTAAGAACTAGATGAAAGGAAATGCATTGTTTACTTAACAATTGCTATCCTAAATTCTAATATATGACTGTAAATGATTGAACTGAAAGAAAAATAGTATAATGAACTCAAAAAATAGTTATAATACCATAGGAAAACATCTACATATTTTATTTTACAGAACAATTAGATTATGGTACAGTTAGCATTAAACTCTTTAGAGACTAAGGAATACTTCATAAAACAATATACAGAACTATGATGTTTTTAACTTGTTCTAACTTAGAAACAATTATTAGTTTATAAAATACATAAACATTCCTAAACTTTGAGATACATATTTAGAATAACATCATGGATAATGAACAAAACAACTTAGAACCTAGATAATTGCAGAAGGGGGGCAACCACCAAAAGAAGGTTGTTCCTCCCAACCATGTTTTGAAAGCAGCAAAGATCACTTGCTTTAGGACCCCCAAAACTGTTCACTGAACCACTAGGACGAATAGGATGTGTAATAGACCACACAAAATTCTCTGCAACTTAATAAACTCACTAGCAAGCTTAATTCTCAGCAATTGCACTTTAGCTATCCCCTTATCGAATTCCTCTTGTGTGCCTGAATTTTCAGTTTGCAATAATTCAGAAGGGTCTAATCACTTCTTCTCAATTCAATGGTATTTATAATATTTCCTACATCTTTGGGTCGGTTTTGTAATTAAATTAGCCATGTGCTCAATTCCTCCTATCACGGAACATGCCCACAATTTTATGGATTTTGCTTCCCGCATTAGCTAGAAAGTGAAATGTTAGTGCTGACATTTGTCATTTATCCTTCTACAACTGCTCATTCCTCCTAGTGGCTCAATGAACACTCTTCAATAGTATCCTTTGCATAGGTTTCTCTTCATTTAATTATTTAAATAAATAAAATATTCAATTACAGTCATCGTTAAACAACTTGGCCATAAAATCTTTACAATAAATTTTAGCATAATTTTTTCTGAAATAAATAAAAATATTTATTTTTTAGTTCTAGGTGGGTTACAAATGCCCCCCCCTTAATTTCAATGCCGTCCTCGATGTTGCTTACGTTTCTTCCGAGTATTCCTGGAATGGAATTGGATATGCATCCCGCATATGACTCTCAATTCCCAGGTTGCTTCATCCAGACTGGGGTGCTTCCATTGCACTTTTACCTTTTCAATGATGTGATTCCAGAAAAAAAAAATTTCCCTCATGTCGAGAATACAGTTCGGTTCCACCTGGAAATCTCCTTCAGGTTCTACCTGAATAAAAATCCATTTGATCGCATGAGTAGCATCATGTACATACTTTTTCAATATGAAAATATGAAATACATTATGTATTATAAGATTAGGTGGCAAAGCTAACTAATATGCCACTGGTCCAACTCTTGTCAATATTTTGAATGGTCCACAATACCTGGGTGCTAATTTTGTTGGGTATATGTCATATCCTTTGCATGTGCGTATGGAGGGGAGGTGCACATGTTAGCGCTGTAGCTCGGTGATCCCAAAGGCACATTCAACGGAAACAGGGCGTAGGCCTTGTTTCCATTCGGAAACGGCCATTAGGTCATTTCCGATGCGAGCGCAATGAGAATTTTTTTTTGGCTATTTATAGATTTTATGGCTATTTATAGCTATTTGTGGCTATTTTTAGAATTTGTCTAAAAATATGTAGCTTAATCTCGGTTAAGGGATTGGATTCTTTTTCTAATCTGGGTTAATGGATTAGGGTATTTGGATGTTGCAGAATACCTATATTTTGTATTGTGAGGATTTCATAATGGAATGAAGAGAAAATAGGAGGTGTGGATGCAAGGTTTTTTGGTTTTCCAAGGTAAATCTCTGTGTTTATGTGTGACTGATGTGTTGTGATCTCTAGTTTGCTTAAAAGAATCTGTATGCTTTGCTTCTCTGCATAGGTTTAAAACTTACAAATTTAGCACAAATCCCCAAGTTAAAGGAGCTCTTTCTTGGTTTTACCTTAACAAAAACATGCTGACCTACTTGGAATTCTTTATGGATTTCTTTTGAAGTCTGCATGACTCTTTTGCTTGTACTATGCAATTTTTAAATTGCTTTGTACATGTTTCACTGTTAGTTCCAGTTCTTTTAACAAGTCATGTCCTAACATTAACCTATCAACCTGATTACTCCATGAAATGGGAGTATTATATTTCCTACCATATAATATTTCAAAATGACTAAGTTTAGTTGAAGCTTGATAATGATTATTATACGTAAATTCGACTAAGTGCAAATAATCTTCCCATTTCTTTGGATAGTCTCTAACATACATTCGTAACATGTCTTTTAGAACTTGATTGGCTATTTATTTTTGTCCATCCATTTGCGCATGATAAACAATACTAAAATTTAATCTAGCATCTAATCCTTTAAACAATGATTTTAAAAAATTACCAGTAAACTTAGGATCTCTTTAAGAAATTATTAGCTTTATAATTCTGTGCAACCGAAAAATTTATTTCATAAAGATATCAGAAATGTTAGAATCCTTATGAGTAGTTTTAAGAGGTATAAAATGTTCTTCCTTGCTTAGTTTGTCTACCACTACCATTATAGAATGATTTTTTCTGATTTTTAGGTAATTTAGTTATAAAATCAAGACTGATAGTTTCCCATTTCCAATTTGGAATTGGAAGTGGTTGTAAAAGACCTGTTGGGTGTTGATGCTCAACTTTAACTTGATGACATTGATACACATAGCTATATATTTAGCAACTTCGTTCTTCATATTAGGCCAGAAATACTTTTTTCATAGCATTGTTATCATCTTTTGATACCCTGGATGTCTGTAAAAAGGAATTTTATGTTCTTCATTTAAAATCAGTAATTCAAATTCATGTATGTTAGGTACATAACGTATGTTTTTATACTGCACTAAGCTTTTTTCATTTAAACTGAAACCTATCTTTACATTTCCAGATTCATTAACAACTACTTGTTCTCTTAGATTTTGGTATTTTTTGTCCATTTTTATCCCTTCTTCCAATTTATCATCTAATTGTGTTTTGTAACTGCTAATGTTAGTTACAAAATTCATTCTTGCATTTATTCTTAAGGAATCAACCACTTTGTTTACCTTTCCTTCGGCCTGTTTGATCTCAAAATTGTATTCACTAAGGAAAGCTAACCATCTAGCTTTCCTTTCGTTCATATTTTGTTGATCAAACAAATATTTCAATCTAATGTTATCATACATTAATAAAAATATTTTACCAATTAGATGATGGCACCACATTTTTTGAGCATGAATTATGGCAGCAAGCTCTAAATCATAAGTGGCATAATTATTTTTGTGTGTTTTTAACTTTCCAGATTCATAAGATATTACATTACCTTCTTGTGTTAGTTTTCCACCAAAACCTTCATTGGATGCGTAAGTGCACACAACAAAGTCCGTTTTTGGATATGTGATTTTTAATATAGGTGCAATAGTTTTTTTTTTTGTAAATAAAAACATCATATTATAGAGACAGAAGGATTACAGGGCGGCCATACACAGAGTTAACAGCCCCGGGCTCTAAGATAGACCCTGCAGGGCTGGTCGTGCCTCCAGCACTAGTGCCGATCATATACAGATTACATCCTACTACATTTTCAGACTCAAAATTTTCTGCAGGACTTGCTATGCACTGTTCATTTGAAAACAAAAAAACCCCTATGACCACCTAAGATTTCTTGACCAAGAGGGCACGCAGGCCCGACCTTCCCAACGAGCGATACAATATCAAAAAGCTATATGAGCCGAAAGACCAGGACTGCCACAAAAGGGGACCAATTCATACCCATACCAAGAAAGCGTTGAAACAGCTGCGTAGGAGACCTTCCCAACACCACCCTCAGTCGAATTTCTAGAACGCCGAAGGTAGGCCGGATCTCAAAGACTGGACAGGAACTGGGGACGCACCCGAAGGGGTAGGCCCTTCTGCAGGAGAAGAGACCCGTCTTTTCTTTTTGCCACATTGATCGCAGCACTCTCTAGGACGAGCCCTCTCCTCAGGAGCCTTGCCTGCATCATAGAAGGAAACGCCCAGGCGAGAGGCCAGAATGTCGAACTTCTGATGAATAAGGTGGCACTCCCCATTATGAAGCTTCCATGCCCGAACTGGTTCCTCATCCCCGGCGGACTTCGCTTCCCGTTCCATAAAAGAGTGCCCCACAAGCTTCATGTTCACCCAGTATTGCATTAACATACGATCATAGGCCGCTGCCCGACCCACAGTGGAGCCAGGGTCCAGGACCCAATCCGCCACTTCGCGTCGAAGCTCGTCTTTGGGAATACTTCGCACCGAGATCCAGAGATCCTCTGCAATATCTTCCACCTCACGGTGAATTTTCAGGGGGATGTTATCCTTAAATATTTCTGCTTCCTCTTGGGCCTGAAGCTGGGCTCGAGTCGTCCTACGAGGAGGATTCACAGCACTTGCCGCCGGCTCTGGGTCCGCACGGGCTTTGCCCTTCACCAGTTGCCCTCGCGGAGCCATTTTCAGCTGGAGAATGAAAAACTTGAGAGCACCCCGATAGTCACGAATCGTGATCCCTTTCTGGGTCTGAACAAAGAGCCTCTTGGGAAACCAGGAGAAAATAAAGGAGGAGAACACTGCAGGGGGCCGATGGTTGGATGGCCAGCCAAGCGGGCAATAAAAAGGGGGCGGAGGCATTATGGACTCATCTGGCTTGAACCCACTCATCGTCATTAGCCTGACGCAAAATCGTACCTTCGTACCTTTCATCATAGGGGGAAATCTGGATGAGAGGATTGCCCTGTCAAAACTCCCGTCCCTCCTCTCCACAATCATTTCCCCGCTAACGTTTTGGAGGTTAGAATAAATGATCCAGGACAGCCACCTTTGTCCTCGATAGCTATCCTTATTAATGCTGGTCTTCATCGTGGTGATTGATCGTCATGGCGTGCTCGCGCCGACTGACATCCGTGCCCTCCACGTCGCAGGGACGTGTGAGTTGAGTACCGCCCTGTTGATCCCGCGCCACCAACTGTCGGCAGTTATGTATCCATTCTGCACCTTCAAAAGTCTCCAGAGGGCCCCATTGGGTGCCCAGCTCCCCTTCGACCCCTGCATTCGCTAGCTGATCTGCCACCATGTTGGCATCCCGTCGGACGTGAGAAAAGGAAACCGCGGGGTGGCTGTGGATTAGGCTCCGAAGTTCTGCCAGACGGCTAGCTAGCCTCCAACTGGTCACCACCTGTCCGCTGACTCGACCATAGGCTAGCCGACGAGCCTTCTGGATCAAGATCCGGGAGTCACCTTCGATGATCGCCGGGAAACTGTTGCTACGCACCAAGCAGTGCATGCCTTGGAGCAACCCCTCGAGCTTGGTCGAGTTATTAGAGTCATGACCGATCACCCCCAGAAAGACAAAGAGGATCTTGCCACCCGCGTCTCTACACAGGCCACCAAAACCAGCTGGTCCCGGGTTTCCCCTGGACGCCCCGTCAAAATTTAGCTTGAAGACCATGGGAGACGGAGGAGACCAGGATTTCGGGCTGTCTGGCTGGAGAGGCTTTGGGCGCGAACGGAGTTCGTCCAATTGAAGTTTATTCAGGCTCCAAAATTCTCCAACTTGGCGTTCGTCTGCTGGTATTAATTTGTCCTCGTCATGCCATTGCATACTTTTAACAGAGGCCAGGAGGTTCGCCTGCACTGTTTGCCACACCATGTCTGGACTGGAGCTTTTGCCCCGGAAAATTCGACCGTTCCTCTCTTTCCAAATGCACCACATGATCATTCCAGGTAAGGCATTCCAGATGGTCCTGATAATTCTTTTTTTGAACATATTTGGGTTCCACTCGGCTAGCGTTCTAGCCGGCTGGGCACGTCTCCTATCACTTCTTCTGAAACCTTCAGCTCCCTTGTCCCAGATGGCCGCAGCGAACGGGAAGCTATCCAGGAGGTGATTAGTGGTTTCCTCCACCTGCGAACAAAGGTAGCAACGGGATGGGCCATGAATTCCCCTTTTCCTCAGATTCTCGCCTGTGAGGATGCGGAATTTAACAGTAAGCCAGGCGAAAGTGGCGACCTTAGGCCATAAGTTGAGCGTCCATATCTTTTCCCATAAGTCCTTTTCCTCGTCGTCATGGCCAATGCGGAGGTTATAAGCTTCCCTTATATTAAAAGTCCCTTTTTCCATATATCCCCATCTCAACACATCATTCCCTTCCATGGGTCCGATGCTCCTCCTGCGCATCTCCTCTTGGAAGGCCTGCCAATCCTCCTCATCAACTCGCTCCGGTTTTCTCGTGAAAGCCCAACGCCTTCGCTCCCTAGGGCATTGATCCTGCCAGAAATGTTGAACCAGGGAACGACCCTCCGACTGCGACCAATCCTGAATGGAGACCCAGCGAGGGTTGTCAAACAGCCGTGGGAACTGGTTCCAAGAGTCCTCCCAGAAATGAGCACTCTTGCCATCCCTGATCTCCCAAAATCTATGTCTTTGAATTATTTGTCTTCCAGCCCTCGCTTTATTCCAAATAGGAGATCCCTGCTGCTCTTCATTGAAGCGGATCAGTTGAGGTTGGGGCCTATCGTGGCCATATTTAGATGTCCACAGCCGAGCCCAAGGCTCAGCTGCATGAGAGACCCAACGCCACCAAAATTTCGCCCCCTGGACTTCTGCCATGATTTCTGGATCCCGCAAGCCTAGGCCTCCTACCATTTTTGGCTTACAAACGTTGTCCCAGCTAACCAGAGAAAATTTGGCTTTTTCCTCTCGACCTTCCCACAAGAAGATACGTTGGATGCGTCTAATCTCACGCAGGATTGATTTCGGCGCTGACAGGATCGAGAATAGGTAGGTAGGCATAGCTTGAAGGACCGCTTTAATCAGGATCAACCTGCTGGGCAGGTTCAAGGGCCTTAGTGTCCAATGGGAGAGTTTTTGTTTCATTCTGTCCAGGAGCTCCAGCCAGGATGTCCGCTTCAATTTGCAAGGACTCAGGGGCACCCCTAGGTATTTGGAAGGGAAAGATCCCTTCGAAAAACCTAGAATACGGAGAATGTTCCTCTGAGTGGGGAGAGCAGTGTTGAGAAAAAAGACCTGGGACTTAGCCTGGTTGACAGCAAGGCCTGAAGATTTGGCAAATAGGTTCAGGCATGCTTTGAAGCTTCGTGCTTCTTGGACTGAAGGGTGCCCCATGAGCATAGTGTCATCCACGAATTGATGGTGGGTTTGAGCCTCCAGCGACTTCGTCAAGTGAATGCCTCGAAGCTCACCACCCTCCACCCTGGACTGGAGAAGGTGGCTCAGACCTTCTGCCATGAGAATAAAGAGAAAGGGGGATAGGGGGTCCCCCTGCCTGATTCCTCTAGACGATTGAAAAGTGCCGGTCGGGGAGCCATTCAGGAGAATGCTAAAGAAAGGGGTAGTGACAAGACCCATAACCCAATCTACCCACTCCTGGAAAAACCCATGAGCTTCCAACATGCTGCGGATGAAACCCCAATTGAGTTTGTCATAGGCTTTTGAGATGTCCAGTTTTATCAACATACCAGGAATTCTTGAGTTCTTCAGGGAGTGCAGGACTTCCTGCACTAGGATGACCCCGTCCAGGATTTGGCGACCCTCAACAAAGCCCGACTGCACCGGGATGATCAAGGAGGGAAGGAGCGTCTTCAGACGGTTCGCAATGACTTTTGAGATTATTTTTTAGATTACATTGCATAATGCTATCGGTCGGAATTTATCTGGACGATTTGCCCCTTCCTCTTTGGGGATGAGCGAAAGGAAGGTGGCATTGAAGGTTCGCAGCACTCCCTTCTTGGTCCTAGATTCTTCCACAATTTCAACCACCTCGTCCTTAACCATATCCCAGAAGTAGTGAAAGAAGTTGGAGGTGAAACCATCCGGCCCTGGCGCTTTGCCCAGGGCCATTTGATTGACTGCCTCTTCTACTTCCTGCATTGACACTGGTGATACCAACATCTCATTGTCGTCGCGAGTAACCGAGGTAGGGATAAGCCGCGTTATCTGGTCAATTTCACGGTTCCTATCATGGTGATCCTCGTTCAGGATCTCAGCAAAGTAGTGATTGAGTTCCTCCCCTATCTCTTGGCACGTTTCAATTCGACCTCCCTCCATCGTCTTAAGCTTCACAATCCTTGAAGAGTATCGATCCTGAATGACCGAGTTGTGGAAGAATTTGGTGTTTCTCTCTCCCTCCCGCAGCCATTTCACTTTGGATTTCTGTCTCCAGTATATGCCCTCTTGTTTTTCCCTAACCTCGAGCTGTCCCCATAACTCCTTTTCTTCTTTCTGCATGTCCGCATCCCATCCGTCATTCATTCCTTTCTGGCTGAGTTGCTCCAAGTCAGCAATCAGTCTCTTCTTGTCCTCAAAAATGTTGCCAAACTCCTCCTTATTCCAGGTACGGAATTTGGATTTTAGAGCTTTAAGCTTCTGTTGGAATCGGTACATAGCTGTTCCTGCCGGGGGGACCAGCTCCTGCCACCATTGCTGCACCAGATTTTTGAATTCCTTGTGCTCCATCCAAAATTGTTCAAACCTGAAGGGTTTCCCCAGAGCAGAGCTAGTCCAATCCCACCGAAGGCATATGGGCCAGTGGTCCGAACCAGCCGCTGGGAGTACCTCGGCCAATATTTCCCCCGTGTCTCGGAGAAGGGATTCAGAGACCAAAAACCTATCCAGGCGAGAGGCTACCAGATGAGCCCCCCCCCCTCTTGTTATTCCACGTAAACCAGCCGGAGCTAGTTTCCATGTCCACAAACGAGCTGCCTGCCTGGAAGGCCCCAAAGGCCTCCTGAAATTTATCCAAGGCCCGTCGGCCCCCCTTTTTTTCCCCTAGGTTAGAAATGAGATTAAAATCCCCTCCGATTATCCAGTGTCCCCCACCCCCTTGGCTGTTGGTCCATTCCAAAAAGTCAAGGAATGCCTGCTTCTCAGCAAAGTTGCTCGGGCCATAGGTGTTCACCAGGGTACCCTTCGCTCCTGTGATAAGGTGCTGGAAGTCTGCAGTAAGGGAGAACTTGTTGGCCCTCCAGTTGGAGAGATAAATTATCTGAGGGGTCCATAGGATTGCGATGCCCCCCGATTGCCCCGCTGCATCTAGGGCCATCACCCTGCTTCCTTTCCATATTTTATTGCTAATCTTGTCCATGCTTTCAGAGCTACATTTCGTTTCCTGTAGAAAAAGGATGTCGGGATTTTCCTGCTTGATTTTCCTATCTAGGGCTTTCCACTTCCTAGGGTTGCCACAACCCCTTATATTCCAAGAGATGACTTTCATTGGGCAGCTTTGGAGACTTTAGAGAAGGCTACCCTGATCGTCGGATACTGGCCTGATTCAATTAGTTTTATTCCCACCTCCGCGATGCACTGTTTGTTCGATTTCCTTCCTCTGCGTTGTTCCTCCTCCAGGGGTTTTCGCTTATGCCCAGTTTGGGGATCTGGGTCAATTCCAAGTTTTGGATGAGCCCTTGCCTTGATGATAGCCGCCTGCAGGAGTTCAATTTGCCTTCTGGACACATAGCCCTTTCCTTTCTTTCCACATTCTTCTTCAATGGCATCCAGATCTAATTCCCCTAATTCCATTTCTTCATCTACTTCGTCTTCTACTATCTCCATTTGTTGGGCTTCAGCCTCCTCCCTTACCAAGGGGGTTTCGGTGGGTCTTTCAACCCTTTCTTTCTCCTGGGGCATGCCCTCCTCCTCCATGCCTTCAAGGGTCTCGAAAGCATTCTTGAACCGTATCTCCTTTTGGGGAACGTCTTTCCTAGGATTTACCTGCCCATGAGCCCTGTTCCTCTTGCGGCTCTTAACCTGGGTAAAACCCTCCTGCGTCGTTCCTGATTTAACCGATTTAGGGTCTGGGACAGCTGTCCTAGGTTCCATTTGCAGGAAGTTCCTCCCTATATGGCCATACACATGACAGTGACGACACCTAAAAGGAATCTGCTCATAGTCGATAGGTTGGAGCCAATCTTCATCGTCGCAGCTTAGATTTATGGCTTCTGGCAGTTCCTTGGAGAGATCCAGATAGACGCAGATCCTGGTGAAGGATGTATATCGTTGGGCCTTCATCTGTTCTGACACTTTGATGAATTCCCCTAGGGCATTCCCGATGTCTCTCAGGATGTCCAGGTCCCAGTATTCCCCAGGCAGAGAGAAAAGCCGGATCTAGACTGGGGCCACCGTCAGGTCTTCTGTCTCGGGGTTAAAACGTTCCTTCCATGGGCGGAGATACAGACCTGCTGAGAAGAAGAAATAGGGCCCTCCCTCCAGAATTCGGTCCCTATCCTCCTGGTTGAAAAAGATGATCGTGAAGAAGCCCTTGGAGCCCAGTTGCAGATCGTAGTGACCCTTGGGGTTCCACACGCTGCTGATCCACTTTATCAGATCCTTCTCCTTGGGCCATACCCCTACAAATTTGCCTATCAGGGCTTTCTCCTTCCATAGCTCGATCGTGCCCCGGACCTTCTCAGAGCTAATCTGAACTGAGGGGATGAGGGGGGCTTTTGGCAGACAGCCACCCATCCCCTGCCGGCGTCCTTCTGGCCGATGCGCCGGTTGGACCTTTCCTCCTGTAGCCGCTCCCTCTGGCCTTCCCGGCCCGGAGGAGCCTACCTCCATCTGCCCGATTCTCTTGAGGGCTAGCCACTCAAGGAAGCGAACTTCTTCCACGGCCAAAGGCCTCGCAGGGAGGGGCACGCAGATCGCCTGCACAGCAAAAACCCTACGGACTCCGTCTCACCCTTCAATCGTTCAAATCACAAACTTACAAAACTCTTCACCATGGACATATCAGAAACTTATCAAACTTTTCACCAATATAGGTGCAATAGTTAACAAATCTTTTAATTTATTAAAAAAAAATTCACGCTTTTTATCCCATACAAATATTTTTCCATTTTTATGTAAAAATGTTATGGGATTCACGATATTCAAGAATCCTTCTATGAATTTTTGGTAATAACCCGTAATTCCCATGAACAATTGTACATGCGATACATCTTTGGGAACATGCCATTCCATTATTTATCTTATCTTTTTCAGGTCTACTGATATTCCTTCCTTGGATATCACATGACCTAGATACTGTATTTTATCTTTAAAGAATTCACATTTACTGAATTTAGCATACAGTTTATGTTCTCTTAGAACCTGTATTATTATCTACAAGTGTTTATCATGTTCTTCTTTCGTTTTTTAATATATTAATATGTCATCTATGAAGATGACTACAAATTTTCCTAAGTATTTACTTAAGACAATGTTCATTAAGAACATAAAAGTTATTGGAGCATCTATTAGCCCAAAGACATAACTACAAACTCATAGTGTCTGTATCAGGTTCTGAATGCAGTTTTAAAAATATCTTCGTCTTCAATTCTGACTTGATGATATCTAGATCTCAATTCTTCTTTCAAAATATCATCGCTCTATGTATCTGATAAAAAATATCATCGATGCGAGGAAATAGTTATATGTTTTTAATTGTCATTCTTTTTAGTTGACGACAGTCTATACATAAACATAATATATTGTCTTTCTTTTTAATGAATAAGAAAGTGCTCCCTAAAGGGATACACTTGGTCTTACATAATTCTTGTCTATCAGTTCTTGTAGGTGTAGTTTCAATTTGGTAAGTTTTAATATGTTCATCCGATAAGAAGCATTTGAATTTGGTACAACTCCTGGTACTATCTCAATAGTAAAATCCAGATCTCTCTTTGGAGGTAATCCTAGAATTTCTTTCGGGAAAACATCGAATTTTAGCTTATCTTATTTATCCATGTGTTCTTTATTTATTATATGTACAACACAAACTTTACAACCTTTATTTACATCCTTTTTCATTTATAATGTTGATATTTGTCTAACAGAAATTTTCCTAGCTAGTGTCCCTTTGACTGTAATTATTTCTCCTTTATCATCTAAACAAGTAAATGTTTTCTCAAAACAATTTCAGATTACTTAATGTTTTTTCAGCCAGTCCATACCTATTAAAAGATCATAAGAACCTAACAATAATACGTTTAACTTTACTTGAGGTTTGAAATGACTCATAAAGAAATCACAGTTTTCAACATAATTAATTACTTTTCTTTTGGTCCCTGTATCTAAATAAACCAACCAAGACTTTTCAAAAATTTTCAAATGTAACTTGCATTTTTCTGCTATACTAGGTGACGCATAGATTAAATTAGCACCTATGTCAATCAGAATAGAAACATGCTTGTTTTGTATCATACCTTGTATTTCCACCATGGAGGTTTAATGATCAGCCTGTCAATTCACCAAGGCTGCATTAATTTTGGGTATTTCATTTTCTACGCCACCAACCGTTTCTTCCTCCTGAATGGTATGTACATTGCTGTAGTTTCTCCTTCTATTCAGAAAATCCTTTTCATAGTGAGGTCCCTGGAAGTCCTAGCACTTTACAGGTTCTCTTTTTTCATTGTTTTTAACATAATTGTTAGGAATATCTCTGCCTTTTGGTGTTGTAATTTTTTGTTGTGTTTTACCTTTAAAATATGTTCCTTGATAATTATTCTTTGAAAATTCTGAGAATTATTTCCGAATATTTTATTAGGATTAAAACCTTTTCTTCTCTGATCAAATTTACTAGTTCTCTTATTTTTCCCACTCGATATGTTTTCTTTCTTAATCTTACTTTGTTCGTAGCAGAAGTTAGCTTTTCTCATGGCCTCTTCAAGGGTCTTTGGATTATAAAATTCAATTCTAGCCTTGAAACTAGTAGGCAAACAGCTCAGAAACCTATGTATATTAGGAGTTTCGTCAATTGTATATGGTATATATCTTAATAGAATTAAAAATGTAATACTTATCTCTTTCATTGACATTGAACCTAGTTTAAGTTTATAAAACTCTTTAGCTCTTTCTTCATAATACTGCTCATATAATAATTTCCTTTTGAAATATTTCTTAAAGATTCTCTCAATTACATATTTTATTTTGTGTTTTTAACTCTTTTTATGTCTTGCCATCAAATTTCATCCTTTCCGGATAGGTTGTAGATAGCCATCCGGGCTTTGAGTCTATCTGAGTAATTATAAATCTGAAAGTACTTTTTCATACCAGATAACCATGCCTCGGCTTCTTCACCCTTTTCCACTTACCTATTAAACATAGGAGGTTTTATCTTTTTAAATTCTCTTGAGATATCTTCATAAGTCTTGTACTTCCTCTTTCTAGGACCATTGTCACTTTCACTACTTTCACTAGAGTATTTATACTTTTCTTTGTGCGACCTTACTTTAATTCCTGAAGAAGATTTACCTTCTCTATTAGAAAATTTTAATTTCTTACCCTTACATTTGTATGATATTGTTCCAGATCCAGTTTCATGCTCCTCTCTTTTATCCTTTCCTCCATTTTGTATTTTATCTAGTAATATCTAATTTAGTTCCTCCTGATCGAGTCTTAAAATTCTTTCATTATCTTCTTTTACAGTTTGTAATTCAGCTCTTACATATTTTATAGTTTGAAGTAGTTCTGATTGTTGATTATTTAATTCCATATATATGTTATCTCTATTATTGTGATGGAATCCATCTTCAGTAGATGTTTCAACTCCTTCCATTTTCTACAAAATACAAATTTATATTTCTCTACAGAAATAGTTGTAAAACATGATCAATATATTTTGTTTCTTGTTCTTCATTCAAGTGAGCCTCATCTTCAGGCCTAGTGTTTGGAAACTCACTCTGATACCACATGTAACATATCCAAATTTCGTAAAAAAAAATGAAGGTTAACCGTAAATACATAAAGTAAGCAATGTATATTAGTCTTTGACTTCCGCTTAGTACTTTGTCCATTAACATAATGACCTTAGTATGACAACTTTATAGTGTGACTTATAGTTATAATAAATTAGTATTTTACTTGTTGTCAAGTCATGGAAAGAATGTCATGTTTTAAAAAGCGTCAACAGTAGTTAGTATGCTTGCTAGTTATATTTTTAGAATAACTGTTAATCCCTTTATAATGCTCGGAGGATGAGTTAAAGGTCTTACTTAGCTCTTTTGGCTAACAAAAACCATATCTATCTTTTTTTGCAGGTCTGATTAGTGAAAGGATTACCTGGTGTGGGTAATACATACCAGCCTAGCTAATAAAAATCTCTAAGCTAAGGGTAAACCACTATCCCTAAGCAAATCCCTAAGTGCTTGACTAAAATAAGGCTTGTTCTTACCATATAATATAACAAGCATAAATGGCACCGATGTGATAATTGATGGTTTGGAAACTATAGAGATTTGGGTTGAAAATTTTAGAATTTAATGTGGCATTGTACCAAGACAATTGATGGATTTACTACCTCCAACTGGAAACCATGTCTGTCAATTTGAAACCCTATGGGTTTAATGTTTTGTGTTGCTTGTTATTGGTTTTCTCGTTGCATTATTTGGTTTTCTGCACAGTAGTGAAGGGGAGAGAGGGAGAACTGAACTCTTGGCTTTTAGGCCCTCGATCTTGGACTTCAGGCTATTAGCCTCACATTCTCAACTTTGTATTGGTACCAATCTGGTTGTAAACAGTTAGCTCATTGGCCTGCAACTTATGTTTTCCTCCGTATATGCTTGGTGGATTATCTACACTATTCCTTTGGGTTGTTATTGTTACATCCTATTCTTCAAAGGTAAGTCACCTCTGGTTAATGTTATTTCTCTTTTTTTTTTCTTTGAATATAATTTTTAAGTTGAAAAAAAATAACCCCACGTTGTTTGCTTGCATGACGTTCCTATTGGGGTTTCTTCATGGACAAAGGAACTGATCACTATGGCTGGGTGCAGGGTCTGGTAAGACCTGGAACCTCCATTCCTTTCTCTTATGACTCCATTCATTATGTCTCTATTGTTCTATAGCTAGGCCCACAATCTCCAATGTTGGAATTGTTTCTGCGTGTTCCTTTCATTGAACTGGTAATCTCTCTTTGGTTTTTCCTTGAGGCACTTACAAAGGGTTTGTAAAGGGTATCCTTCTGACTGTGGAGTCGAAGGGACTATAATGTAGTGTTCTATTTTTCTTTGGATTCAAAATAGAGTCTTCTCATGGGAAATTTTGAGCGTTAAGTCCAGTCATTTGATTGTCACTCTGAACTTGTAATTATTTTAAATTTTAAGAAGGAATCTTGTTAGGGATTTTTTTGTTTTATTTACACAGTCAATTAGACTCATAACACTTTATAAATTGTAAAGGTATTCCAACTAGATGTCATCTCTATCTTTGATCTTATCTCTATAATTGGGGTATAATGTTATTCTTTGTTGTGCTTCACACACTGTAAATTAAATACTGTAAGTTCTAATTTTACTTTTTAAATTTTTAGGGTTGCATGGACATTGCAATGCTTGGTTCGATTCTTGTAAAGAAAAGAGTGTTTTTTTGTTATGAATCACGAGGCAAAATAATAGGGTTTAAGCCATGACGTGTTGACAAAAAAATCGATAACATCATAGGCATGGTTCTGATTCCTCCGTAAAGGTTTTACTATTGTTTTTTTATTTTCAAATGGTTTCAAAGTAGAATACTGTAATGGCTTATGTCTTGCAACAAAAGTTGCATCCTGTCAAACATTCTTGATTTTGTGTTAAAGTTTCTCTTTGGGATAAATACTGTATTTTTAGTTGGAGATTTTAAGTCGTGAGGCCACTGTATTTGTAGCTCTGTCATGGTTTTGAAATTTGATTGTTATATATATATAATATGGTTTCCGCTGTAAGGATTTGTTAATAATTTCTTATGTTTCATTATAGTTCAGCGTTGATGTTTTTAAACCCTAGTTGTAGTATACAAGTAATAACCCAAAAATTCGTAAAAATTTAAAAATCTTCAAGTGACATAAAATGTCTAAAGTCACAGCTAAGTACCTACTAAAGGTTAGCGGGAAATGAAACAGTTTATAAAAGATCATGGGATTGTTTCTTTATAAGAACCTGTAAACTAAAAGGTGTAATCTTAAAAACTTGTGTTAGTGCTTTTAATGACTTAGCAGCTGTAATTCTATCGGAATTAGAAAAAGACTTGCATTTTGCTGCTGCTAGATATACTGACGTTTATATTTTGTCAAGTAGGTAAGAATTCTTGTGTGTGATCGGGGCTTACTTAGCATTCAGATAACTCAATTGGACTGCTGGTTCCTTATAGGTTTAGCAGGTAAGCATATGATCCAGTAAGGTGTTATTTAAATTCAATTTGAGAAGCTACTTTCCTAGCATGATTAAGATGCTAGTCTTAGAAAATGTTTTAATATGTTGCTTGTCTTCAAGGAGGTAAAGTTAATCTTTTTTATGTCATTACAACTCCATAATAAAAGTATAACAAACAGCATCAGCATAGTTATAAAATGCTTTTCAAATACTATGACGAAGGAAAATCAAATTACTATTTGGTTTGAGTCCAAGAATACCATATACTTTTGTTGAAAGCAATTTTGATCTGGATTTTAACTAGGATGCATTCTTAGTACTCCATCTCTTGCTTAGTTAAAGCATACATTGGATTCTAGTTTTAAGCATCATTAAAATGAATCATACACAAGAACTACTTCGTATTTCCTAAACCACCATCCTAGTCTATTTTTGCCGGAAAAGAGTTACTCTAAAACTCCTACGACCTAACATCCAAAGATGTATGCCATTTTTACCTTATCCTAGGTTTTTCATTATATAATTTTCATGATATATAAGGATTTTCTCCTTATTATTTTTATAAGTATCTTTTACTTCAAAAGATGAGTGTACTCTTAGCTACGACTAAAAATTCATGCAAGTTGATTACTGAGACTTTTGAAATATCTATATACAAAGTTTTAGCACATGAAGTTAGAAAAATAATCTTTTTAAATTTGACATAGCTTATGGGTTACTTCGTATCTTAAGATTATGATTTATAACCTATGTATCGCTAATCTGCATGGCAATGATATATATTATTGGCAATCATAAACAATGTATAGTTTATAATGATCATTGGTTTGAATTTGTAAAACATTTTGCAGCAGCGCTGACTATGGAACCTGACCCACGCTAGAGGAAATATTTAGAAGGACAAGTGGGATGGTTTTATCCACACAAGGGTTGACTTAAAACTCCAAAACCCTACTCATTTTTTTTGTAGAGCAGGGCTTCCTCCGTCTTGTTGGTCGAACTGAGAGTTCGCAGCCATTGGAGACCTGTAACCACCTTCAAGCTTGACTGCAACGCTATGACTAACTTGAGAGAGATCGTGAGGGGGTTCTTGGTCTTTTAAAGATTATTGTGGTATATAGCGAAAGTAGAAACTAGTTTTTCTTAAGGTTTCATGGACTTTGTTTGTCTCGATCCTGCAATTGATTGACAAAGCTCGAGTAGGAGTACTCCTTCATTCAATTAGGTTGAAATTCTCATTTTCCTTTGCAGTGGTGACTCAGTGTCTTCTTGTCTTCTGGCCTGGTGCCAAAACGATCCAAGGTGGCTATTTTATCTCAACTTCAACCTGAAACTTTAAGAGGTAAAGTCTTACACTTGTTTCCTTTTCAAGTTAGTTTCTAAAAAAGGGTTTTACAAATTTTACGAAAGACTTGTAATGATAATGTGGTTGGTAACCTCGCAGGTCCTTCTCCCGGCTCTGTAGGTGTAAACGAGCTTACTCCTTCAATGTTCCACTTGAGCATACAATTGGTAAGCCCCAATCGCAAACAAGGGTTTCTTCTTGCAATTTGTAGTGGTGGTTGGAAGTTAGGTTCTTTGCGGTTGAAAAAGCACGGCTACGGTTTACTTGCTAGCTTGTTGTTTCTTGCTTGCTTGTTTCTATATGAGTTCGAAACCCTTAGAGGGTAATTTATGCAGGGAGGATGAAGGCTATTAGAGTCGTGATAAAACAATTTTAAGTCTCAACCTTTATGGCCTGAACAATCTAAACTTCTTTTACTGCTTTTGATAGAGCTTAGCTCTATGCCCTACGAGGCTGTCGACCTCTGTCTGGTTAATTTTTATTTTTTAAAATAGTTTTTTAAAGGAAAAGAAAGACTGTTAATCAATCAAGATTTCTAAATGGATTAAGGGTTTTTACCTGTCAGTAATGTATGGTTACTATTCGATATATATTATTTTGTTTTAGCTAAGATTTGGACAGGCCTGTGTCTTAACCTGTAATTCTAAAGGCACTAAGCCATTTCTTCCTATTTGATTTTGTTTTTAATAAATGGTTATAGAATTACTTTAATTATTGTCATGTAATCAAAAGGATTTACATTGCAATGTAATTATGGAAATTTTTACTATGTTAAGAGTACTATTATTACTCTGTTTGGATGTTTAGGGTTAATTTTCAAGTATACCCTATAGTTCGGTGAAAGACTAAATTTGTCATGGAAAAATTCTTAGCTCTATTTTATTATTTTCCTTCAATGATTTTTACAGTTGTTTTAATTCTTATAAAAGAAGATTTAGGATAAATACTACAAGCTTGAGAATAAGATTAAGTTTATCTTTCAATAACCTAGGTAGTTTCCTTGAGGTTATAGTAGAAACTTCTGTTTTAATACCGAGTGGAAATAAATTATTATGAGAATTTATTGAAATCTTTCTAAATCGAAACCCTAAGTGATAGTCGGTTCATTATGCCTATGCTTATTTGTTAAAATGTATCTATTGTATTTATAAAGAATACTAGTATTAAAATAATTCTATATGTAGTATGATTAGTAAATATCTTTATATTCTTATTTTCAGTTCTTTTCTGAAGTAAATAAATTCAATAGATAAAGTATTAATGTATTTTTACAGAATAAATCATAAGCAAACTATAGAAAAATTTAGTTACATTTTTCATTCAGGGTTAAGTAAGATTCATGATATCTACTTAAACACCCATCTGTACTAGAGTACTGTCTAAGCGAGGCGTGGAAAAATACAGTATGGAATTATATTTCTATTTAATTCTCATTTATCATATTTACTACTATTTTTAACATAATCTATTAATTACTAAGTCCAACAATACACAATTACTCCTTTCTTCATAAACCCTAATAAAATGTTAACATGCCTGCATTTGAAAACTAGTAAACATTTTACTGAAGATAGTAAATAAATATAATAACATGAAGCAAATAGAACCTGTCAATGATGAGGTGACAACAACTTAAGGAGGATGTTCCTCCCAACCAACTCCTGGAGAAATCTTATACTTCCCTTCCTCAGGACCCCCGAGCCTGTTTCTTGGTCCTCCTGGTAGAGTACTGGGTGAAGGATATGTCCTTAAGACCTTCTATCGCCTGACTGGTCCAATTGCCTCAGTAATCCAAATATGCTCATAGCAGTAAGAACTTCAGCCTAATAGCTGCAATAAGTTCAGTCTCAATAGTTAACCCCTCAAACTCACTTCAGTAATCCCCTCCATCGAATTTCTCATGAGAAAATTCATTCACTCTGAACGATCACTTATCAGAATGAGCATCCTCAACTGTCTTCAATGGGAAATTTTATAGAAATGCCTAGGTCTTCTGGGTCAGTTTTCATTTAATGAGCCACCTGCTCCAATTCCACTTTCTTGGGGAATCATGACCACAAATATAGGGAAGTTTCCACCTGCAACAGTTGGAAGTAGTTTGAGGATGCTGCCACTTGTCAGTGTACTCTCCACCTAGTCTCCTCCACCAAGTGACCAGTCAACACTCTTTTAATAGCTTCCCTAAGCCGTTGTCTCATCATTTATTTATTTATAAATAAAATATTCTGAATTACATTAATTATTCTTGACCCCACTTGGTCATCAAGTACAAACTTAGCATAAAATATAACACAATGTTCCTCAAATAACATTAAATTGTTTTTGAAAATTGGGGCATGTGACATACACACCCCATTAATTTATAACAGCATCCTCAATGTTATTTATTCCTCATCCTCAGAGTTCCCCTAAAATAGAATTGGATATGCATCTCGCATATGACTTTCCAATTCCCAGGTGGCTTCTTCTGGACTAAGGTGCTTCCATTGCACCTTCACCTGACCAATGGTGTGATTCTGAAGCAAGATATCCCTCTATTTGAGGATACAATCCGGTTCCACTAGAAAATCTCCTTCGGTTTCCACCTTCACATCATTCCAATTAATGACATGAGTAACATCATGTACATATTTTTTTAGTACATAAATGTGAAAAACAATGTGAACTCTTAGATTTGGTGGTAGAGCTAACTGATATGCTACCTGTCCTATCCTGGACAGTATTTCAAAAGGACGACAATATCGAGGGGCTAGCTTGGCACAGCTACCTAGCCTTAGAGAACTCTTTTTGGGTCTCACCTTAATAAAAACATGTTCGCCTACCTGGAACTCCTTTGGAGTTTGTTTAAGGTGTGCTTGACTTTTCTGTCGATCTGGCGCAATTTTCAAATTACCTTGTACCTGTTTTACAATTAACTCCATTTCTTTCAATAATTCAGGTCCTAATACTAACCTGTCCATTGGATTACTCCAAGAGATGGGAGTATCGCATTTCCTTCCATACAGAATTTCAAAAGGACTATACCTAGATGAAGCTTGATAATGTTTATTGTAAGAAAATTCTACCAGGTGTAAATAATCTTCCCATTTACCTGGCTTCTCCTTTACATACATTCTGAGTAGATCCTCTAATACCTGATTTACTCTTTCAGTCTGTCCATCAGTTTGAGGATGGAAAGAGGTACTAAATTTTAACGTAGTATTTAATCCTTTAAACAAAGATTTCCAAAAATTACTTGTAAATTTAGGGTCTCGGTCTGAAATTATCACCTTCATTATTCCATGCAACCGAAAAATTTGTTTTAAGAAAATATCAGTAATATTTGCAGCTTTATAAGTAGTTTTTACAGGTATAAAATGGACTGCTTTACTCAATTTGTCAACCACTACCATTATTGAGTCATTTAAGTTATGATTTCTAGGTAATCCTGTAAGGCTAATTATCTCCCATTTCCAGCTAGGAATAGGCAATGGCTGAAGTATCTCAGCTGGATCCTGATGTTCAGTTTTTACTTGCTGACATTCAAAGCATCTAGAAATATATTGTGCTAGTTCATTTTTCATGTTTGGCCAGAAATAATCCTTTCTTAGCATGGTCATAGTTTTCTAATAACCTGGATTCCCTAAATAAGGATTTTTATGAATTTTTTTTAAAAATTAATAGCTTAATCTTAGGTACATTAGGTACGTATAATCTGTCTTTATATAGTAATAATCCTTTTTCATTCAAGTTGTACCCTGTACTTAGACTTTCTATTAATTTCTCTTTTACTTTTGCTTGTAATTTTTGGTAATTTTCATCTTGTTCTATTCCAGCTTCAAGTTGTTCTTACAAGTCTATTGAATAAGTGCTGATGGATGCTATAAAATTCAACTTTTCATTTCTACTTAATGCATCATCAACCTTATTCTCCTTTCCTTTAATGTGTTGAATTTCAAAATCGTATTCAGTTGGAAAATCTAGCCACCTAGCTTGCCTAGCATTCAAATTAGGTTGATCTAATAGGTATTTCAATCCTTTATTATCTGTCATTAATATAAAATTCCTTCCAATTAAATGATGACGCCACATCTTTAAGGCATGTATGAAAACCACCAACTCTAATTCATAGGTCACATAATTTTTCTCATGAATCTTCAGCTTCCTAGAATTATAAGCAATGACATGTCCTTCCTCAATTAATACTCCACCTAAACCGTCATTGCATGCATCCGTACATACTATAAAATATTTATTAGGGTGAGCAATTCTTAGAATTGGTGTGGTGGTTAATATGTTTTTAACTTTTTAAAACTGTCTTTTCACTTCTGATTCCAATCAAATTTCTTCCCCTTTTTCTGCAAAGAGGTTATAGGATTTGCAATTCTTGAATACCCTTCGATGAATCTATTGTAATAACTAGTAATCCCCATGAATGATAGGATGTTCGTTACGTCTTTTGGGACTGGCCAATCTTTGATTGCCTTTATCTTTTTGGGGTCAACAAAAATTCCTTCTTTAGTCACCACATGACCTAAATACTAGATTTTATCTTTAAATAACTCACATTTACTAAATTTTGCAAAAATTTGATGCTCTCATAACTCTTGCAAGACAATTTTTAAGTGTTCTTTATTTTCCTCTTCAGATTTTGAGTAAATTAAGATGTCGTCAATAAATACGACCACAAATTTATCCAGATATTTGTGCATTACATTATTCATCAGACACATAAAAACAACTGGAGCAGCATTAAGCCCGAAGGTCATAATGACAAACTTGTAATGTCCATATCGAGTCCTAAAGGCTATTTTAAAGATGTCTTCATCTTTGATTCGGACCTGGTGGTATCCAGACCGTAAATCAATCTTTGAAAACACCATGGCTCCACATAGTTGATCAAACAGATCATCTATGTGAGGTAATGGGTATATGTTATTGATAGTCATTTTATTTAATGGACGATAATCTATACATAGTGGTAGAGTTCCATCCTTCTTCTTAACAAAGATGATAGGTGCCCCTCACGGAAACACACTGGGTCTAATGTAATTATTATCAATAAGTTCTTTTAATTATGACTTAAGTTCATTTAATTCTAGTATATTCATATGATAAGGGGATTTTGAGCTAGGCACTGCACTAGGTACCAGCTCAATATTAAAATCTAATTCCCGTTTCGGAGGCAGTCCCAGAATTTCTTTCAGAAGTACATCTGAATATTCCCTTAGAATTGAAATATCTTCCAATTTTAATTTATCTAAGTTGTTAAGGTTTTCTTCATCGATTACTGTTACTGCATAAGCTTTACAGCCTTTCCTAACAACTCTCTTAAGGTACAAAGCAGAAATTTGCCTTATGGCTATTTTCCTAGGGATTCCCCTTACATTTATTAACTTTCCATTGTTATTTATGCAAGTAAAGGTTTTATCAAATCAATTCAAGACCACCCTATGCTGCTCTAACCAATCCATACCAATTAACATATCATATGAACCTATAGGTAGCACATTGAGCTTAACAAAAGTTTCAAACTGATCCATAGTTACTGCACAATTCTTAACAAAGCTAATTAC
This sequence comes from Pseudotsuga menziesii, assembly GCA_001517045.1. NCBI lineage: Eukaryota > Viridiplantae > Streptophyta > Pinopsida > Pinales > Pinaceae > Pseudotsuga > Pseudotsuga menziesii. The sequence continues at coordinate 453,222 of LPNX010430433.1, forward strand.
CTTTCTCTTTGCACCAGTAGCTAATTGAACTAACCAAGAACTTGCAAACTTTTCAACTTGAAGCTTACACTTTTCTACTAAATTAGGAGAAATATAGCTTAAACTAGCTCCTGGATCAATTAAAATAGATATAGGTATTTGATTTATCTTACCTTCCACTTCCACCATGGATGTTTGATAATCTGCTTGCCGGTTATCTAATGCTACATTGATCCTGGGCATTTTCCTCGCTAGATCACCAATAGTCATCTCCTCATGTATTGTGTATATGTTACTAACAGTCTTCTTCTGATTGGGGCAGATTGATGCATAATGCGGACCATTGCATTCCCAATGTTGATGTAATTGTAACTTCGGAATGTATTCACTTGTATTTCTTATCTATTGTACTCCTATGTTTATTTCGGGATGTTATCATGTCATGTCATGCCCCGATGTTCCGATCGGGAGAATCAATAATGTAAACAAGTCATGTCAAGTCATTGTGGGTAACCCTCTGATTGTCTAAGGGTTAAAGTCCCTGCAGTTCCGGGGCACTAGGGTTATTAGACTCTCTAGTAGAGGTTGGCCCTAGTATGGTTTTAGTCATGTCGGGATTAGTATAAATAGAGAGCTGGAATCTATATTTAGCACACATCACATACACACTCATGTGTAGCGCATAGTTGAGGAAGGAGAAGACACTGGGCTAGAGAAGAAGAAGGTTACTGCTGTCGGGAGTGCATCTTACTATTTTGGGGTTTTACCTTTTGTGTTGATTCTATCTCTAAGGAAGTTGTGGGATTTTCTCCATTTATGGTTTCCCTGAGGAAAAACACTGTGTTCATTGTCTCTTGTGTTTGATTGTTGTGCTTGTTTTTCTCTCAGTTAAAGATCCATATAATGCTAGCTTAAATGTTGAAAAACTAACATGGTATCAGAGCTAACTTGAGAAGAAGACACTGTGCAGCTGCAGGAACTAGGGATTCCTACTTTGTGGATCTCTTTCCATATATTTTCAGCAAAAGTAAGGTGGAATAACTCTCCTCCTTAGGGCGCATCTTTCTGTCGAAGTAGAATCCAATTCTAAGGTTTTTCAGTTTTGGACCCAACACTGCTGCCAAAAATTAGGGATTTTCACAGAAGAGGATTTCTTCAGTGAGCCCAGGACTAGATTGATCTCCTCCCCAAAATCGAAGTTAGGGATAAATTTCAAAGCATTTGGGTGGACAGAACTCCATAAAAGCAAAACCCTAATTTGCTCCTGAACCAGCTCTACAGGATTTGAGCTCAACATTCAGATCCGACATCTTGACCTTGTAAGATCTAAAATCTTTTGTATTTCAATTTAAGGTTCTCAGTTAAGATGTCTCATCATACCAAGCTTGATGAAAAGTTTGAGGGAGTTGATAACTTTTGAGCTTGAAAGTATAGGATCTCCCTAGTCCTGGAAGAAAATGAGTTTAACTCCTACATCCATGAGGAGGTTCCAGTTCCATAGGGAGATGATGCTAAGGCCTTGCATAAGAAGAAGTTGGTTATGGAAAAGAGGATCATTGTTGATTCTATCAAGGATCACCTTATCCGTCAAGTGTCCTCTCTCAAGACACCTAAAACTATGTTTGATGCCCTGACCAAATTGTTTGAAGGGAAGAACATAAACCAGAAGATGAATCTGAGAAACCAACTGAAGAATGTGAAGATTTAGAATGCAGAAACAATCCAGTCTTACTTCACAAAATTCTCTCAGATCAAGGAACAACTAGAAGCAGTAGATGAAGAAGTGGAAAATGCAGAGATCGTGATGACTACCTTGAATGGCCTTCCTAGGTCATGGGATTCTTTCATCAAAGGAATCTATGGTAGAAAGAAGTTAGTTAAGTTCAGCAGACTATGGGAATAGTGTTCTCAAGAAGAAGCACGGATAGCAGCTCGAGAAGAAAATATGGGAAGTGAAGATCAAGCTCTCATGGTACACTCCAAGTTAACCAAAAAAAGATCTCATCACCCTAGAGGTAAGCACTATCACAAAGATAACACTAGAGAAGATTTGTCTAGGGTCATATGTTATACATGTGATGAATCAAGAAATTATGCAAAGAATTGTCTTAAGAAACCAAAGCTATCAAAGAGGAGCAGAAAAAGAAGACATCATGCTCATGCTGCAGAGGATGATGAACCATCCAAGAAGAGAACCAGATATGAAAGTGAAGATTCTTCAAGCGAGGATGAATATGTTTTGATTTCCGCTCTCATAGGTAACATTACTCATGGAAGTGATGATTGGCTTATAGACAGTGGGGCCTCCAAACATATGACAGGATGCAAGGAATTATTTGTGAGACTGTCAGAACATGAATCACCTCACAAGGTGAAGCTAGGAGATGACTACCAATATCCAATAAAAGGTAGTGGGGAATCTTCCTATAAGCTAGACTCTAGAAATTCTCTAACAATGAATTTTTTTTTTTTTGTGCCAGGATTCAAGAAGAACCTCGTCTCCATATTGGAATTATATGCAAAAGGAATGAGGGTTGCATTCATAGACGGTCAAGTCATCATGTGGCAAAAAGGAAAGACTATCGATGAAGCGGTGGTTATTGGAGAACAAGAAGGAGGATTATACAAACTAAAGGGTGATCCAGAACAAGCCTCGGCCCATGAAACAGTAGAGCCAAGTGAATTTTTGCATAGAACGCTTGCACATGTGCATTACAAAGCACTACCTATTGTAAGCAAATCTATTGAAGGTCTTCCAAAAACCCAAGCAAAACATGATGGGGTATGCAAAGGATGTGCGAAAGGAAAGAATACAAAGAAGACATTTCCAAGCAGTGAAAGCAAAGCAAAAGGAATATTGGAAATAATCCACTCCGATGTATGCGGTCCTATGTCATCAAAATCACTTAGTGGGTATGCATATTATGTTTCTTTTATTGATGATTTCTCTAGGAAGACATGGGTTTATTCCATGAAGAACAAAGACGAAGTATTCAGCAAGTTCAAGGAATTCAAATCCTTGGTCGAGAACCACACTGAAAAGAAGATCAAGACCTTTCGATCAGATAATGGCGGAGAATTCACTTCAAATGAGTTCAAAGAGCTATGCAAAGAATCAAGGATTAAGAGGGAGTTGTCTACTCCTTATAATCCACATTAGAATGGGATTGCGGAATGAAAGAACAGAACTATCATTGAAGCTGCAAAAGCAATGCTTCATGATCAAGACCTTCCTTTGCATATTTGGGCGGAAGCTTCCATAACAGTGGTGTATGTACAGAACCGTACTCCACATAGAGTACTCGAGAATAAGACTTCTGAAGAAGTCTTCTTCGACAAGAAATCAGAAGTCATCCATCTCAGAATATTCGCCTGTCCTGTGTAAATACACATTCCAAAAGAGAAGAGGACTAAATTAGATCCTTCAGGAAAGAAGGGTATATTTGTGGGATACTCTGAAAGCTCGAAGGCTTACATAATATATTTCCCAAGATTCAAGAAGATTGACATTAGCAGGGATGTGACATTTGATGAAGATACAACTTACAACAAATCCAGAAAGAAACTTGCTGAAGAATCCGAAGAAGCAAAAGCACCAAGAATTCATGATACAACCATGAATGAAGAAGCTCAAGAAGAAGATCGAGAATTTGAAGAACCACAAAGACCTCTAGATCCATGTTTACAGAGACAAATTCCTATGGGTTGGGCTACCACAACAGATAGCTTGACTCCATAAATCAATCCTTTCCAATATGCAATACAAATTAAATATCTAACACTAAAGGATCAGACCTCGTACCTTATTCCAGACGGTTGAATTAGATCCCCGTTGAGCTTTCCAACTTCAACTTGAATTGATAGATTATTTCCTCAACAACAAGTGAACAATACAAGCATACTATATATATTGGTGTTAGATATATTCTAGCATATATAATCAACAATGTATAAACATTTGAAAACATCCATGGATAAAATACTCATTCAAACATACATTATTGGACACGAAAAGATATTTCTATTAATATAAACTCTGAGATTACAATGGATACAACCTCTGTCGGCACATCTGCGAATCAGAGAAACTGAATCCCCCACTTGGGCCTCCACCACCTCAATCTTCCATCTCTCGATAGCAAGCTCACAAGCAAAAGGCAAGTTTGGGAAGAACACAAAAGTGCTCCAAGGGACAAAGGGATGCAGACTCAAGCACAAGTTTCGGCAACAATGGACTATAGTTTCTTTGCTCTCAATTCTCTCATATGCCTTCAATGTACGAAAGAGTTCCTTATATATATTTTCAAAGGGGTAATGAAAGGTCGAATCCGAGCAATCTCAAGGCATAGGGAAGGTCAGGAGTCAAGTGAGTCGGATCCATGTCAAGGAAAACTCCAAAAGGATTTGGATTTTGTACACATCCTGATGTATGCGGTTTTAGGGGTCAAACCCATGTATATATGCGATAAGGGATTTAAAAGTCGTGTATACGAATTTACACATGTTTTTAGGGATGGTCAAGGAAACGTCAAAGGACAAAAAATGGTCCAAGGGGTCTAAGGAGTCTACAGAGGGATAGGGGAAGGCCATACAAGCGTGATTCACCTGGTGTGATAAAATAAGCTATAATAGATGCCCCCTAATGTGTGAGGTCAGAGGGGTCATATGATGGCCGAAATACATTATAAGTCCATCCCAGAAGTGGAGTGATGAAGGATCCCAAAGGGAATACCAGCCACCCAATTAGCATAGTACAATGATACAACTCTGCACATACTACAAATACATATAGCAGTCCCAGATCTCCGCCATGATCTCCATAATGGCTGAAGATATATAATGGATCAAGATCTCGATAATGGCTGGAAATATCTAACATATACTAGAATCAAGTCACGAGAGTTAAAATCTCATGAACACTAGCACGATTAAGGAGGTAGCATATAAGAGATGCCACCAATTTGCAAGGTCTTATACACAAACTGCTACGAGTACATGTCCTACTATGTGAATAGAGGTGTTGAGGTCAAGCATAGTAGTCCATCGTCTGATTACTGGTCATTGATGTATACCATTAACAGACGCGAGATCGACCCCCGTATTGTCGAACATGAGATTAAGACTTATCCCAACGCTAAGCCTGTTCGACAACGCTTGCATGCGGTGAATCCTAGGAAAGCACCCGCGATTAAGGCAGAGATAGAGAAAGTATTGAAAGCTGGTTTTATCTAGCCCATTCCCTCGATGGAGTGGGTTTCAAATCCCGTTTCAGTGGATAATAAGCAGGGAGCGATCCAAATATGTACTAATTTCTGAGATTTGAATCGTTCCTGTCCTAAGGACAATTTCCCCACACCATTGATTGATTAGATTTTGGATGAGTGTGCGGGTAGCGAGGTTTTTTCCTTTATGGACCGCTTTTTCGGATATAATCAGATACAAATTAAACCTAAGGACCAACATAAGACTGCATTTATTTGTCCTTGGGGAACTTTTGCATATCGAAAAATGCCTTTTTCCCTTAAGAACGCCAGAGCTACTTTTCAGTGGGTAATGACCTTCATCTTCCACGATCTCAAGTCGATTATCGAAGTATTTTTGGATGACCTTGCTGCTCATTCTCGTATGAGAATGTGTCATTCTTATCACTTGAGATTGGTATTCGAAAGATGTCGCCATTATTTGGTTAGGTTAAATCCTCACAAGTGCATATTTTGTGTGAATTCAAGTCGCTTGTTAGGATTCATCATTTCTAAAGAGGGTATAAGAGTCGACCCTTTGAAGGTAAAGGCAATACTTCAGTTGTCTCCCCCGAAAAATATTTGTCATCTTCAATGTTTGCAAGGCATGGTAAACTTCTTACGGAGATTTGCTGTCATTTTTTCCAATTTGACTAGAGGCTTCATGCCTCTTTTGAAGAAGGACACCACCTTTTGTTGGGATGAGCGAGCCCAGGAGTCCTTTGATGTGCTCAAGTGAGCCCTAGCATTGACCCCGGTGATTAGTCCCCTAGACTATAGCCGTGATTTTCTACTTTATGTGGCCACGTCCATGGAGACGATTGGTATGGTTTTGGTTCAAGAGGATGAGGAGCTCTAAGAGCATGTCACATACTATCTGAGCTAGAACCTTATTGACACAAAGATTCATTATTCTCATGTTGAGAAGCTTCCTTTAGCTACCGTACATGCGGTTCAACGGTTGAGACATTATATTCTCCTTCGCTAGACCTTGGTTGTAGCCCATGTCAATCCATTTCAATTTGTCCTCACTCAAAGGATGATTGGGGGAAAATATAATAAATGGATTTTCATCCTAGAAGAATTCAATCTCGAGTTTGTTTCGGCAAAATCGAAGAAATCATTAATTTTTGCAGAGCTTATATCAGATTTCCCAAGCGAAGCCGAGGAGTTGGTTTGTGAAGATATGTTTGTCGATGAACACATCTTCTTAATCTCAACTTTAGACCCATGGTATGGGGATATCATTATATATTTACAAACATTGAAGGTCCCTACTCACCTCTCATGGGATGAATGATGACGATTACATCCTGTTTCTAAGAATTACCTCATAGTGGATAACACTTTGTAGTTCCGTGTGGTAGATTCCATTTTACGACGTTGTTTAACTCATGAAGAGGTTGAGGTAGTGCTGAATGATTGCCACAAAGGGGCATGTGGTGGTCATTTATCTGGGATTTCTATGGCCCCAAAAATCTTAAGAGCGGGTTATTTCTGGCCGTCAATCTTTAAGGATTGTATAGATGCGGTCAAGAGGTGCCACCTTTGCCAGCTGTATGCACGCAATATGCGCTCGAAACCTGCCCCGTTACATCCCATCATCACCGCCGGTCCCTTCACAAAGTGGGGGCTTGATTTTATGGATTGCAACCCAGCTTCAGCTGGGGGGCATCATCATATCATAGTGGCTGTTGATTACTTCACAAAATGAGCTAAGGCTATGCCTACAGTTAAATCCGACAATGAGACAGCCGAGCACTTTGTATTCAACCATATTATTACTTGGTTCAGAATTCTGACATTAGAGGAAATTTCAACTCAAAATGGGCCTCCTAAAATGAACTAATAAAATAATAGTTAAAATAATAAAATAATATTTATTAATTTTGGAGGAAGAAAAGAAAAAAACTACCTTTTTGTTTGTATTTTTGACATATCTCCCTGTGTTTTTACTCAAATTTCGATTAGGAGAGCTTGTTGGATGCGGAATTAAATTCTGTATCCAACGAGTACCCACTCAGCATACTTTTGACGAACCCTGCTACCCCAAAAACAAGAAATACCTGAAAAAATGGAATGATGACATCATCATTCTATTTTTCAGGTATTTCTTGTTTTTGGGATAGCGGGGTCCGTCAAAAGTATGCCGAGTGGGTAATCGTTGGATGTGGAATTTAATTTTGCATCCAACGAGCTCTCCCGATCGAAATTTGAGTAAAAACACAGGGAGATATGTCAAAAATACAAACAAAAAAGTAGTTTTTCTTATGATACCTATCCCCAAATTTATATTAAAAAGGTGTTTAATACCTATAGTGTATTTCAAATTTAAAGCAATTTCATTGGCTAACACATGATGACATGGAATTTGAATAAAAGTTAAAAGGCCCATTTTGAGTTGAAATTTCCTCTAATGAAGATCTTGTCACTTACCATGGCTCGCACTTTCAGAATCGCATGATGGAAGATTTGGCATCAAAGTTAAGGTACAAACAAGAGCATTCCTCCTCTTGCTACCCTCAAGTGAATAGACAGGTAGAAGCAGTGAATAAATCACTCAAATCCATTCTCCAACGAACCATCGCACAAAGCAAGAAAAATTGGCACATCATGTTATATCCTGCTTTGAAGGCGTATAGAACCGCTGTTAAGATTACCACGGGATTTTCTCCATATCAACTTGTACATGGAGTGGAGTCGATATTGCCAATTGAATGCAAGATTCCTTATTTGAAGCTAGCCATAGAACTCTTACCAGACACTTCACCATTGGAGGAGCGTTTGGTCCTCCTTGAGCAACTTGATGAGCAGTTTCGAGATGCATTGGTGGCTCTAGAAGTAAATAAACGTCACGTAAAGGTCCAGTACGATAAGTCTGTCCATCCAAGGAGGTTTAGTGAGGGAGAATTGGTCCTTTTGTGGGATCAACTGAAAGAACCCTTGGGGGCAGGAAAGTTGAACCCCATGTGGTGTGGTCCTTATGCCATCAAACGTGTGTTATAGAAGGGCGCTTATGAGTTAGTGGATTATGAGGGGACGGCCTTGGTCAAGCCTAGAAATGGGCTCTATCTCAAAAATTATTATGCATGATTTTCAGCCAAGGCTGGTTATTGTATATTATTGTACAGTTTTGCATAGTTAGTTCTTTTTCTTATAGTGATTGGGTTTTTGATTAGTTTCTATTTCTTTTGGCAGATGTCAATGGAATCTTCCACCTACATAGGATTCACGGATGGTGCGATCCGTCACACTCAACACTCAGCCTCTGCTGCTTGGGTGATTTATACTCCTATGGGTCAGGTATTGTCTTTAGGAGGCATATGTCTACGGCCATATTCAAACAATGTTGTTGAATATAGTGTTGTTGTTGAGCTTCTACAGGATGCCATTTCACATGGCATTCTCTCTCTTGAGGTACATCTTGATTCGGATTTGGTAGTGTCATAGCTTAATGGTTTGTACCATGTTAGAGATCTGACGTTATTAAGAAGATTCCTATGTGTGACATTATTAGAATGGCAATTTGACAATATAACATACATACACATTCCAAGAATTAATAATTAAGTTGCTGACTCATATGCTAACTATGTGTTAGATTGGCATTTGTTTCATACACAATAAATTCATCTCAAACACAAATTTTTACACATGTAAATAAATAAATCGATCACCATAAAAATTTTATATAACATCCAAAATGTGGTAATACATAGTGTCATGATACAAAAATGGGGCTTTTGAGCTACCAAAATATAATACACGGTAATACAAAATGTGTCACTCCCAGGTCTCTAAGCCTGTGGAGGAGGAGGGGGGTTGTGATCATGGAAGGTCACTACGGCTCTAACTATCTGTTGGAATAATCGTACACATGCTCATTGTACACGCACCACCTGGTGCTGCATAGGCTTAGGCAAGTCCTCGACTTGTGCCATGGGAACTCTATGTGTCAGCCTAACAAAGTTGGTATGAATGCTCTGGAGCGTTCGCTCCGCATCCACACCCATGGTATCATCTCCTCTTCCCCTCCATTTGTGACGAAGGAAGCCTTCAAGCCGCCGTGGTCCCACATCTGCATGCAAATGGTAGATGTCACTATGTATTGTCACCCAAAAAATATGTCTTTTGATTCCATATAATCAGAAAACACAAAAAAATTAAATAACTCAAAAATTTAAAGAGAGGGTCGAGATTCATTACCTATGTCACCATATGTCGATCCTGGTGGTAGCGGCATGTCCTAGTCCCCTAGGAAATCTATCCCTGCATAAAGGTAGTCATCAATGACAACTATTTGTCGTCCCCACCACAGAAAGAAATCAGCTGGATAGGGGTTGGACACCCTACCTCCCCCTAGTCTGCGCATCGCATCTGCCCAACACCGTTGGGCCAGATCTCGAACCCTGTGAAGAGGAATGTCAACTTTGGGGCTCAATCCTGGAACATGCTCGAAGAAAAACGTGCTCAGTATGCTCCTGAAACCGAAGTTCCACACTCTTCCCATCTTACACTCACTGAGCTGATGTTTCATGGTGCTCAGTAATGTAGTGCTCTAGTCATAGACTGTGGGTCTCATGCACTCCACTTCATAGAACATCAGAAGCCACGAGGCCTGGTGGAGTGAAGCAAAGCCTGCTATCTTGCCCAATGTCAGTAGGATGGCCTTTAGGCCCAACACCTGTATAGAGTTGGTTGGGATCTGACTCCCCACCTTTTCTGTGTCCGGATAGCAGTACACCGCAATGTACTCATCTATAGTTAGGCCACCTCCGGGCCCACCGTGAGAATGAAGGTTCACTGCTTCCCCCCATCAGGAAAGTCTAGTAATAAAGTATATGTCCTCCACCTCTATGGTGAGGGACATCCCATCTATCTGGAAGGACTCAAAGTCTGGATCCCAGTAATCCACCAGCATCTGCAATAGTCTTGGTTTGCCCTCAAGCCACCAAGACACCAAAATTTGTAGAGCCCACATGCATGTAGTGCTTGTTGAGCCATTAGATCGGCACTTACTGCCTCCTCTATATCACCATGTTCACTCTCTCTCCATTCTAGGACCATCCTGCACAAAAAAATGTAAGTTTTTCAATTAGATTACATGAAAAACCTCATGTGCGGCCGCATACGTGACTGTTTACCAAGAATCCACGTCTGTATGTGACTATGAGGGCATTTTCCGCATATATCCAGCCCTATACCTGGAAAACCCTCGATTTCTGCATGGGCATTAGCGCCCTTTTTAGATTGGCCTAGAAACCTCAAATGACCATGGAATTTGATAAAAAAAATGCATCAAAATGGAAGAGAAGAGCATGGCTAAGTACCTAGAAGAAACGATAGTGGATTCTACTCGATGGATCTCCTGGAATTCGCTGTTGAAAATCTGAGCTCAATAAGGTAAAAATTTCAAATGTTTTATAATGTTTTGAATTTTTTACTATTTATAGAAAATTTTCAAATTTTTGAAAATTTTTACCCCCTTTCCTATAGTTTGGACCATTTCTAATCATTTTGGACCGTTTTAGACCTAATTCATGATGTAGGAGACCTTTTTGAGTGTCGTTTTAGCTCTTGGATTGATCCGTTCGTATCGATCTCAGGTATCATGTCTAAACTGACATATAGGTTAGGTTTCATCATCGGTTGCATTTTGCATGACCTTATGACCGTTTCATCATAGCCTTAGGTACGAACCCACTCTATTATGTCACGGAACCTTCTTGTTGTTTTAGAAGTGGCATGGTATGAGTGGTAGAGCTTGACCTTACATGGGTACCCTAGTTAGCACATTATTTTCATTTGGTGCCCACGCTGACATTTTGTTCCTTAGGGTGTGGGAGTCCATTGTATAATATTACCATGACATTTCGCAAGAGCCTCATACTCGTCTTGATCTTTTGCTGGCCTATTTCCCTCAAGACTCCTATATGTCAAGTTGTAATTGCATTTTCATGAGCTTTTCCTACCTTATTCAGCTTTATGCCAGCTTCCCTGACATTGCGTTTCAGACATATAGCCCGAGCTTGTCTCATGTCTAGCCATGCAAAGCCATTTTATATATCCTTTGCAGCTTGATTCCTGGCCTTCGCTATGCCTTGAGATCGCTCAGATTCGACCTTTCATTACCCCTTTGAAAAGGTATATAAGGAGCTGTTTGGTACATTGAAGGCATATGAGAGAATTGAGAGCACAGAAACTATAGTCCATTGTTGCCAAAACTTGTGCTAGAGTCTGCATCCCTTTGTCCCTTGGAGCACTTTTGTGTTCTTCCCAAGATTTCCTTTTGCTTGTGATCTTGCTATCAAGAGATGGAGGATTGAGGTGGTGGAGGCCCAAGTGGGGGATTCAGTTTCTTCGATTCGCAGACGTGCCGACATAGGTTGTATCCATTGTAAAATCTGAGTTTATATTAATAGAAATATCTTTTCCTGTCCAATAATGTATGTTTGAATGAATATTTTATCCATGGATGTTTTCAAATGTTTATACATTGTTAATTATATATGCTATAATATATCTAACACCAATATATATAGTATGCTTGTATTGTTTACTTGTTGTTGAGGAAGTAATCTATCAATTCAAGCTGAAGTTGGAAAGCTCAACGGGGATCTACTTCAACCGTCTGGAATAAGGTACGAGGTCTGATCCTTTAGTGTTAGATATTTAATTTCTATTTCATATTGGAAAGGATTGATTTCTGGAGCCAACCTGTCTGTTGTGGTACCCCAAGCCATAGGAATTTCTCTCTGTAACAGAATTGGCGACTCCACTGGGGAGTTCCTTGTAGTTGTCCTTTGGGGATTTTCAATCGGCATTCAATGACTTTGAATTGCTCTTTCTCTCTTGTTTCTGTGTTGGGTCTGGGGGCATGTTTTCCTGGTAGTGTCTGATTGGTGTGAAGTTTGTCTCAGCTTATCTGTTTTCCTTTATTTTTATGCACCTTTCTTCCTGTACGCAAGTTTTGAACTCACAGTCGCGTATATACGCGGGTTTCTCTGCTATTTCTGCGTACACACACGGGTTTACTGCAAACAGTCGCATATGCCCTTAGTTTTTCCTTTTAGAGGAAGTTGAATGGTTGCTGGGTGAATTTTTATTATTGTTGAGTCTCCTTTGATACTGCCAAAGTCTGTATACACCTCTGTTTCTGACCAGAGACGTTTTTTTTAGGGTAAATTTCTTTTTTAAGAATGTTTTTGTCATTGCATTTTCATTTTTTATTTTGGGATTAGTGCATTAGACTTTTTTTACCTTAGTGCTTTGCTTGAGTGCTGCTTGAGTGTACTTGTAGAGTCTGGGGATTCTAGAACCATTCTTTTGCTTTTATATCTCATTTTATTTTAAAAAATCCAAAAATATTTGCTTACCATCATGCATTGCATTTTGCATTTTGCATTTTGCATAGTACTTGCACTAGATTTGCTTTGGAGTATTAGTCAGAATTTCATATAGGAAAGCTTGCATTTATCATTTGAAGAAAATTATGCATTTCACGTAGTAGCATACCCTGTTTTCATGGACACAATGCATTTGCATTGATTGTTAGGTGTGCATTTTACTTCATGTTGTGTCATAACACTATTAGTTGCACAGCCATATCCCTATTTTGAGTAATAAAGCCAATTAAAATCAATGCTTAATTAAAATGAACTACACTATTTTATTTGATAGGGTTCACCAACAAGATTAGATTTTAAGTTCTTGAAATAGTTCATTGTGAGTAAATTCTCCAAGACCACTAAACAACAACATGTATGTGTCTGTCCAGGTGCGTGTGTGAAATTCCTTGGTATAACTAGTGTTTCTCAGTATCCTCCTCTCAAAAGGGAGTTAAGCACGAGGTAGTGTGAGCGGTTATTGATTGGGATGACCCCTAGTCATAACTAAGTAGCACCAAAGATATTTTCAGGATTGTATTCATATCTGGGGGCTCTTTTGAGAGTTTCAGACTTTGCTACCTTGCCCATATGGTCAATCCTGCCTACGACTGTCCGCCTGAGCATTGATTATATTGATGTGACCTTAGTGGCCTTACCTAGGATATCAAGGGGGTACTTTGCAGGGGTTATTTTGCAGGTGTCCTGGCCAGGTTGGGGTCGAAAAACACAGTCCCTTTACGCATTGAAGCCGAGGGCCACAATAATTGGTTACGTACCTTCGCTTGTTGTGTATGGGAGTCTCAAGCCTCTCCTAGGTGAGACATACCTGCTTCATTCAGGAGCTCACTTATCCTACCCTTGATTGCTTGTATTTGGCTTTTGATTTTATTGGTGATTGCTTTGTGCACGTTAGCTTTCCTAGGGTTTGCGTAGATAGAGAGTCTTTTATATTTTTTGAGTCATTGTGGATTCGAGTGTGGCTCCTTGCCATTCTTGTTGTTTAGCAGGACTTCCGCCTTCTACATCTCCTCCTCCTTTGGGAGTGAGAAATAGACAGTCTAGGTGGACTACTTCACACATTGATTCACACACCATGGGAGACCATATAGAAGGTATTCCTGAACCACCTTCTCCCATTCATGTGGAAGATGGGGAGTTTACTCCTAACTATGATCCTTCACCCGACTTGACTGAGTTAGGTCCTGTGATTTCTGAGATAGGAACCTTTCATGATAGACCTACTTACTATAGGGTTTATTCCCCATTGACGCATCACCGATATGGAATGTCGGAGGATGATGACAATCATTTTGAACCCACGAGCACTAGTTATGGTATGTCTGGTTTTCCCACACATGATTTGGCATTTCATGTCGAGTCTGAGTTCAAGCCTAACACTATGCCTGGGGGAAATCTCATTCCTTACCTTGTGGAGAGGTTTGGGAGCACTAGTCATATTGCACCTTCCCTCCTGGTGGTGGAAGCTACATCACATATTCCTCCTAGGTCTAGGGTTAGTGATCATATTAGGATAGCAGATCCGAGATGAGTGACTATAGGGAATAGTACGTACATAATTACACATATCCCTTCATCCTCTGTCCCTAGTTCTTCGAATGTTCACCCTCCACCTCATTCACGTGGTCCTTTGGGCCGGAACGTTGCTATGAGTTATGTCCCTACTGCGGTTACTAGACCGGTTGTGTCTTAGCTTGATGCACCGCCCGTCCTTGCGGGAGGTCATAGTCATACTTCTAGAGGTCATATTCCTACTTCCAGAACATATGTTCCTACTTCCAGAATGTATATTCCTACTTACGGAGTGTCTCATGGGACATCTCATGCGATGACTTATGGACCCTATTATGGGACGCATTATGGACAGGTTTCTTCACCTTATGGGGGTGGGTATCAACAACTTGATTACTCTCCAAATTATGGCTTTGTAGCTCCGAATAGTCAAGGTACACCACACTATGGTGATTCCATGCCACCTTATACAGGTCAAATGGGAGGAGGGCACTATGGCCAAGGCCATGCTGGTTATGGTAATCAGACCTATGTGAATCAGAACTATCAGGGAGCGGTCCATCGACCTAATAATCCTAGGCCCCCTTTCCTCGCAACGCTAAATCTTCTTGACCTGTAGCTCATGACCTGGCTTGGCCGGCTGTCCCTACTAAGCTTCCCTCGGACATACCCAAGTTCAAGGGAAAACCGGGAGAGGATATGACCGAACATGTTACTACCTTTCACCTATGGTGCTCTTTGAATTCCTTACACCAGGACTCCATCCATTTAAGGCTGTTTCAACGCACCCATACAGGGCCTGCCGCGAAATGGTATATAGAGCTACCTAGGGGGGCACTCACTTTGTTCGATGACCTAGTGATGACTTTTCTTAACCACTTCCAGCTACCAGTGCGTTATAACGCTGGTATTGAACTCTTGTCGATATTTCAGCAGGATAAAGACACACATATCTGGGATCATATCCAAGAGTGGCGTAGATGGAAGAGGTTAATTAAAGCCTTTATACCGCCAAAATTCCTCCTCAAATGGTTCCTTAAGTCGTTATTGCCGTATATAGCGAAGGATCTTTCTACATCCGGAGTGCAAAATGAGGAACAAGCCATTTTTAGGGTGCAAGAACTGGATTTGATTTATGCTCAATCCGTTTTGTTATATGAGATCATTCCCAATGCTCCGTGTTCTAGTTTCGACCCCAAAGTTAAACCTGGACCACATGCCGATGGCATTGTGGGTTGTGTGAGTGCTAAACCTGCGGATTTGGTTGCAAAACAAGTTAGTCAATTTTCAATCAACCAATTTTATTCAGGACAAGCCACAACTTCATCTCAACCTGCCCAAACAGCAAGTGTGCTTTCAGTACAATTGTTGGACCAGAAGGGTAACAGGCAGCTCGGACGGAATAAAAAGAAGGGTAAGAATAATCGTAAGTGTGGGAATAGGAATGAGGATGCTAATAATAATGAAAAGAATGCCCTTAATGCTGGGGGGGACAAGCAAGCTAAATGTAAGGTTAAATTCCCTTGCAAGATGTGTAGGGATGATCACCTCACTTACTTGTGCCCTCGTATCGATGAAGCCTCGAGATTCTTGGCATAGGGCCCAGCTGTGCTGACTAACCCTTTACCTCACAATCAAAATATGAACTCGAGGACCCATGATCAGTCTGCTGGTGATCAAGATCTTCCGGAGGGTAGTGGTCGTGGTTGCATTAACATGGTACGTGCTGCAAAAGTTGTGACCCATGCGAAGGACTATGGTTCATCACAACCCAGCCCAGGAAAGCAACCTGATCCACCAAGGTCTCCTTTGCGTATTGAGAAACCTATGGATAAACCTGAAGCTGCACCTTGCATTCCTAAGGGAGTCCTTAAGCGTTCGGGGCATAATCCTAATGCCCGAGCCACCAAGAACTATTCATTTGTCGAGGATTTGGGCCACACTCCTTGTGCGATGTCTGCATTGGAAGTGCTTCAGAGTTGTCCTTCGCAAAGGAAGGCTTTGCTTTCTGCCCTTGGTGTGAATGATGATGATTCTTCCTCCGTGATTAAATTTGAAACCGTAGTAATTCAACCTCGCTTGTCTTTGTGTCTATTTTGATTCACGTAGAATGTCTTAACATGACCATCAAGCGCACTGTGATTGACGAAGGCGTTGCTTCTTTTGTGATGTCTTTATTGTGTTGGAAGGGTTTAAGTTCCCCTGAGCTGTCTAAATCAGTGACCATGTTAACTGTGTTCGTTGGAGATCATTTAGGCCACACGGGATCTTTCCTTCCCTTAAGGTCCATTTGGGAGGGAATACCGTTGCAATAGAGGTCGAGGTGGTTGATGTGCCCCTTGACTACAATATCTTGCTGGGTAGGAATTGGATGTATAGTATGCAAGCCATAGCTTCTTCCCTATTTTGCATTGTATGCTTTCCATTTAATGGGAAGATAGTCACGATTGATCAAATGTCATTCAAGAATCCGTTAGTTACTGCATCTTCGGGAGCTTCAATCCCGATCGTTGAACACTCTGAGCCGGCAACTAGGAGTGTCGGTGTAGGCATGTATCCATCCCTCATGGGAAGTTTTAGTTGTCCTGCACCGATCCTTATGATAGGGTATAGTTTCGGTGAGGCTTCTACATCTATGAGATCAATGTCTTTTTTCACGAGTCATATGGAAGATCCTTGGATTATTCCTACACCGAGTACTCCGAGTGAGCCCATCATGATGGACATGCCATTGCGTGCAACTACGGTAGCTTATCAAGCTAATCTTGAGTGTGTTGCAGAGCCCAGTCCTTCCTCTTTGTGGATGGAGGAGGAGGACCCTTATGTGCTGCCAGTATGGGCAGTGCAGTCTTCTCACATGCACGACTTCCTTGATAGTGTTTTCCCTTCAGATGAAGCAATTATTGAGGCCATGTCAAGAGTTGAGCCACCATGGGAGGAACTCCATCATGGATCTTACTTTCTTCCTGAGCTTGACCGCTTGGAGTGTGAGGACTTTAGGGTGGTTCTTAGTGAGAAATTTGGTAGTCCTATGGTTCTATTAATCTCTCCTGGTTTGATGGCTGATGGAAACATGGCAAACCTATCTTCAACGATTCCTATCAATATCTCTCACGGTCCTGGTAGGATAGAGAATGTCAATATTGGGGAAAAATGTTCCCATGCTAAGATTCAAGAATACACCGAGCTGTTTAAAGAATTCTATGATATATTTGCTTGGTCTTACGATGAAATGTCAGGTATCGACCCTCGTATTGTCGAACACGAGATTAAGACTTATCCCAACGCTAAGCCTGTTCGACAATGCTTGCGTGCGGTGAATCCTAGGAAAGCACCCGCGATTAAGGTAGAGATAGAGAAACTGTTGAAAGCCGGTTTTATCTATATCGTTCCCTTGACGAAGTGGGTTTCAAACCCCATTCCAATGGATAAGAAGCAGGGAATGATTCGCATATGTACTAATTTTCATGATTTGAATCGTGCCTGTCCTAAGGACAATTTCCCCACACCATTTATTGATCAAATTTCAGATGAGTGTGCGGGTAGAGATGTTTTTTCCTTTATGGATGGATTTTTTGGATATAATTAGCTACAAAATAAATCTGAGGACCAACATAAGAATGCATTTATTTTTCCTTGGGGAAATTTTGCATATCGAAAAATTCTTTTTAGCCTTAACAACGCCGGAGCTACTTTTCAGTGGGCAATGACCTTAATCTTCCACGATCTCAAGTCGATTATTGAAGTTTTTTTGGATGAACTTGGTGCTCATTCTCGTATGAGAATGCGTCATTCCTATCACTTGATATTGGTATTCAAAATATGCTACCATTATTTGGTTAGGTTAAATCCTCACAAGTGCATCTTTTGTGTGAATTCAAGTCGCTTGTTAGGATTCATTGTTTCTAATGAGGGTATAAGAGTCGACCCTTTGAAGGTAGAGGCAATACTTCAGTTGTCTCCCCCAAAAAATATTCGTCATCTTCAATGTTTGCAAGGCATGGAAAACTTCTTACGGAGATTTGTTGTCAATTTTGCCAATTTGACTAGAGGATTCATGCATCTTTTGAAGAAGGACACCACCTTTTGTTGGGATGAGCGAGCCCAGGAGTCCTTTGATGCGCTCAAGCGAGCCCTAGCATCGGCCCCAGTGATTAGTCCCCCAGACTATAGCCATGATTTTGTACTTTATGTGGCCGTGTCCATGGAAACGATTGGTATGGTTTTGGTTCAAGAGGATGAGGAACTCCAAGAGCATGTCATATACTATATGAGCCAGAACCTTATTGATGCAGAGATTCGTTATTCTCATGTTGAGAAGCTTGCTTCAGCTACCATACATGCGGTTCAATGGTTGAGATATTATATTCTCCTTCACTAGACCTTGGTTGTAGCCCATGTCAATCCATTTCAATTCATCCTCACTCGAAGGATGATTGGGGGAAAATATAATAAATGGATTGTCATCCTGCAATAATTTGATCTCGAGTTTGTTTCTGCAAAATCGAAGAAATCGTTAATTTTTGCAGAGCTTATATCGGATTTCCCAAGCAAGGCTGAGGAGTTGTTTTGTGAAGATGCGTTTGTCGATGAACACATCTTCTTAATCTCAACTTTGGACCCATGGTATGGAGATATCATTATATATTTACAAACATTGAAGGTACCTACTCACCTCTCATGGGATGAACGACGACGATTACGTCACGTTTCTAAGAATTACAATCATAGTGGATAACACTTTGTACCGCCATGGGGTAGATTCCATTTTACGATGTTGTTTAACTCATGGGGTAGGTAGTGTTGAATGATTTCCATGGAGGGGCGTGTGGTGGTCACTTATATGGGCTTTCTACAGCCCAAAAAATCTTAAGAGCGGGTTATTTATGGCCGTCGATCTTTAAGGATTGTATAGATGTGTTCTAGAGGTGCCACCCTTTCCAGGTGTTTGCACGTAATATGCACTCAAAAGCTTCCCCATTACATCCCATCATCACCGTCGGTCCCTTCACTAAGTGGGGGCTTGATTTTATGGATTGCAACCTAGCTTTAGCTAGGGGGGCATCATCATATCATAGTGGCTATTGATTACTTCATGAAATGGGCTGAGGCTATGCCTACAGTTAAATCCGACGGTGAGATAGATGCGCACTTTGTATTCAACCAGATTATTACTCGGTTCAGAATTTTGAAAGATCTTGTCACTGACCATGGCTCGCACTTTCAGAATTGTATGATGGAAGAGTTGGCATCAAAGTTAGGGTACAAACAAGAGAATTCCTCCTCTTACTACCCTCAAGTGAATGGACAGGTAGAAGCAGTGAATAAATCACTCAAATCCATTCTCCAACGAACCATCACACAAAGCAAGAATAATTGGCACATCATGTTATATCTTGCTTTGTGGGTGTATAGAACCACTGTTAAGACTGCCACGGGATTTTCTCCATATCAACTTGTACATGGAGTGGAGTCAATATTTCTAGTTGAATGCGAGATTCCTTCTTTGAAGCTAGCCATAGAACTCTTACCAGACACTTCACCATTGGAGGAGCGTTTGGTCCACATTGAGCACCTTGATGAGCAGTGTCGAGATTCCTTGATGGCTCTAGAAGTAAATAAACGTCATCTAAAGGTTTAGTATGATAAGTCTATCCGTCCAAGGAGGTTTAGTGAGGGAGACTTGGTCCTTTTGTGGGATCAACCGAAAGAACCCATGGGGGAAGGAAAGTTTAACCCCATGTGGCGTGGTCCTTACATCATCAAACGTGTGTTAGAGAAGGGCGCTTATGAGTTAGTGGATTATGATGGGATGGCCTTGGCGGAGCCTAGAAATGGGCTCTATCTCAAGAAGTACTATGCATGATTTTCAGCCAAGACTGGTTATTGTATATTATTGTACAGTTTTGCATAGTTAGTTGTTTTTCTTATAGTGATCGGTTTTGTGATTAGTTTCCATTTCTTTTGGTATATTTCAATGGAATATTTCACCTACATAGGATTCGCGGATGGTGCGAGCCATCACACTCAACACTCAGCATCTGCTGCTTGGGTGATTTATACTCCTATGGGTCAGGTATTGTCTTCAAGAGGTGTATGTCTACGACCATCTTCAAACAATGTTGCTGAATATAGTGCCGTTATTGAGCTTCTACGGGATGCCATTTCACATGGAATTCTCTCTCTTGAGGTACGTCTTGATTCAGAGTTGGTAGTGTCATAGCTTAATGGTTTGTACCATGTTAGAGATCCGACGTTATTAAGAATATTCTTACGTGTGAGATTATTAGAATGGCAATTTGACAATATAACATACATACACATTCCAAGAATTAATAATCAAGTTGCTAACTCATATGCTAACTACGTGTTAGATTGGCATTTGTTTCATACATAATAAATTCATCACAAACAAAAATTTTTACACATGTAAATAAATAAACCGATCACCATAAAAATTTTAGATAACATCCAAAATGTGGTAATACATAGTGTCATGATACAAAAATGGGTCTCTCGAGCCACCAAAATATAATACACGGTAATACAAATTGTGTCACTCCCAGGTCTCTAAGCCTGTGGAGGAGGAGGGGGGTTGTGATCATGGAAGGTCACTAAGGCTCTAGCTAGCCCTCAGAATAATCGCACCCATGCTCATGGTACACCCACCACCTGGCACTGCATAGCCTCAGGCAAGTCCTTGACTTACGCCATGGAAACTCTGTGTGTCAGCCTAACAAAGTTGGTATGAATGCTTTGGAGAATTCACTCCGCATCCACACCCATGATATCTTCTCCTCTTGCCCTCCGTCTATGACGAGGGAAGCCTTCAGGCCAACATGTTCCAACATCTACATGCAAATGGTAGATGCCACTATGTATTGTCACCCAAAATATATGTCTTTTGATAAC
Organism: Pseudotsuga menziesii; assembly: GCA_001517045.1. Taxonomy (NCBI): domain Eukaryota; kingdom Viridiplantae; phylum Streptophyta; class Pinopsida; order Pinales; family Pinaceae; genus Pseudotsuga; species Pseudotsuga menziesii. The sequence continues at coordinate 474,271 of LPNX010430433.1, forward strand.
ATATAATCTAAAAACACAAAAAAATTAAATAACTCAAAAAATTTAAAGAGAGGGTCGAGATTCGCTACCTATGTCACCATATGCCGATCCTGGTGGTAGTGGCATGTCTAGCTTCCCCCAGAAATCTATCCCCGCATAGGGGTGGTCATCGATGGAAACTATCTATCGTCGCCACCACGGAAATAAATCAGCTGGATAGGGGTTGGCCACCGCCCAATGCCGTTGGGCCGGATCTCAAACCCCGTGAAGAGGAACGTCAACTCTAGGCTCAATCCTGGAACATGCTCGAAGAAAAACGTGCTCAGTATGCTGCTGAAACCAAAGTTCCACACTTTTCCCATCTTACACTCACTAAGCTGATGTTTCATGTTGCTCAGTAGTGTAGTGCTTCAGTCATAGACCATGGGTCTCATGCACTCCACTGCATAGAACATCAGAGGTCGTGAGGCCTAGTGGAGTGAAGCCAAGCCTCCTATCCTCCCCAATGTCAGTAGGATGGCCTTTAGGACCAACACCTATATAGAGTTGGTTGGGATCTAACTCCCCACCTTCTTCGTGTCCAGATAGCAGTACACCGCAATGTACTCATCTATAGTCATGCCGCCTCCGAGCCCACCGCGAGAACGAAGGTTCACTACTTCCCCCTATTGGGAAAGTCCAGTAATAAGGTATATGTCCTCCACCTCTATGGTGAGGGAAATCCCATCTATCTGGAAGGACTCAAAGTTTGGATCCCAGTAATCCACCAGCATCTACAATAGTCTTGGTTTGGCCCTCAAGCCACTAAGACACTAAAATTTGTAGAGCCCACATGCACGTAGCGCTTGTTGAGCCATTGGATCGGACCTTATTTCCTCCTCTACATCTCCATGTTCATGCTCTCTCCATTATAGGACCATCTTGCACAAAAAATTGTAATTTTTCCCATTAGATTACTTGAAAAACCTCATGCGTGGGCATTTTCTGCGTATATCCATCCCATACGCAGAAAAACCCTCAATTTCTGTGTGGGCCGCAGCGCCCTTTTTAGATTGGCCTAGAAACCTCAAATGACCATGAAATTTGATAAAAATTGCATCAAAATGGAAGAGAAGAGCATGGGTAAGTACCTGGAAGAAACGGTAGTGGATTCCGCCGGCTAGATCTCCTGGAATTCGCTGTTGAAAATATGAGCTCAATTGGGTAAAAAATTCAAATGTTTTATAATGTTTTGAATTTTTTACTATTTATAGAAATTTTTCAAATTTTTGAAAATTTTTACCCCCTTTCCTATAGTTTGGACCATTTCTAATTATTTTGGACCATTTTTGATCTAATTCATGATGTAGGAGACCTTTTTGAGTGTCATTTTAGCCGTTGGATTGATCCATTCATACCGATCTCAGGTATCATGTCTAAATTGGCATATAGGTTAGGTTTCATCACCGGTTGCAATTTTCATGACCTTATGATTGTTTCATCATAGCCTTCGGTACGAACCCACTCTATTATGTCACAGAACCTTCTTGCTATTTTAGAAGTGGCATGGTATGAGTGGTAGAGCTTGACCTTACATGGGTACCCTAGTTAGCGCCTTATTTGCATTTGGTGCCCATGCTGACATTTTGTCCCTTAGGGTGTGGGATTCCGTTGTATAGTATTGCCATGACAATTCGCAAGAGCCTCATAGTCCTCTTGATCTTTTGCTGGCCTATTTCCCTCAGGACTCATGTATGTCAAGTTGTAATTACATTTTCATGAGATTTTCCTGGATTATTGATCTTTATGTTGGCTTCCCTAACATTGTGTTTCAGGCAAATAGCCCGAGCTTGTCTCATGTCTAGCCATGCAGAGCCATTTTATATATCCTTTGTAGCTTGATTCCCTTTTTACCAGGAGGGGATTTTCCCTCGAGTGTCGATATCCTACACATGTGTCCTTGCATTGAGCATAGGTATGTTCCACTACTTGGAACTAGTTTGTTTGCTCCTATGACACTCGTCTCCTCCTAGTCTGTAACTATAAAGCAGTTTTATTCTTTTTAAAGCTTTTTAAATATTTGAAAAAGTAAAAAAAAAATCAAAAAACCAAAAATCCGGACAAGGAAAGATGTTATCTTTGGTAGCTGTCGAGTCGTGTCGCCTTCGAATAGAGAATTGTATATCACATCCATTGGTTGGGTTTATAGTTTGACTTTAGGAGCTGTACTCATTTATCTGAGTTTACCTCCACCGACTGGTTAAGCTTCCAGTCCCCATGGAGCCTCTGTCGATGCCTCCTATGTCGCAGAGATGTCCCAGTTGTATATATCGAGTCTATGCTACATTTATGTAAGTCACCATAGGACGTTATGCTCTTGTTCGAAGGAATTTGAAACCTAAGTCGGCCATTCCTTAGTTATTTTGATTTTGCATGTCGACCATTCCCGGTACAGTTACTGGTTCGTGCATCTTATGATCGTGTCCTTCCACATTATACAGCTTTGTTGAGTACCTCGTGTTGGATGATGAGGGAATCCTTAATTCCCTCCTTCCAGTGGATTTCGTCCCATCGAATTCAGATCATTTATTCTGGGATTGTAATCTAGAGTCATTTTGAGTGCCTTGAGACTTGCAGTCATCAGTGGTAGGTTCTCTCTCCATCGATAGTCTTTGGGAATATATTAATGTCCCCTGATCGATGGATCCTCTCAAGTGTTCGACCTCAACACATTTATTCACACTTGTTAGTTTCCAATCTAGTACCTTGATTCCCATTTTCAATATCGGTGGGTGATCTCACATCTATTAACAGTATACATCAATGACCGGTAATTAGATGATGGACTACTATGCTCGACCTTGACACCTCTATTCACATAGTAGGATATGTACTCATAGCAGTTTGTGTAGAATACCTTGCATATTGGTGGCATCTCTTATATGCTACCTCCTTGATCGTTCCATTGTTCATGAGATTTCAGCTCTCGTTACTTGATTCCAGTATATGTCAGATATTTCCAGCCATTATGGAGATCTTGATCCATTATATATCTTCAGCCATTATGGAGATCATGTTCCTTTGTATATATTCATCATGGAGATTCTGATTTATGTATATTGTATGTGGTGATGACCACTTATGTGATATCTTGTATCATGCCTATTCATGGCCATTGTACTCTTATGTATCTGGGATTTCTATATGTATTTGCAGTATCTACAGAGTTGTATCATTGTACTATGCTGATTGGGTGGCTGGTCTTCCATTTGGGATCCTTCATCACTCCACTTCTGGGATGGACTTATAATGTATTTCGGCCATCGTATGACCCCTCTGACCTCACACATTAGGGGGCATCTGTTATAGCTTACCACACTAGGTGAATCACACTTGTATGGCATTCCCTTGTCCCTCTGCAGACTCCTTAGATCCCTTGGACCATTTTTTGTCCTTTGACGTTTCCTTGACCATCCCTAAAAACATGTGTAAATTCATATACGTGAATTTTAAATCCCTTATCACGTATATACGTGGGTTTGACCACTAAAACATCGTACATCGGGATGTGTACAAAATCCAAATCCTTTTGGAGTTTTCCTTGACATGGATCCGACTCACTTAACTCCTGGCCTTCCCTATGCCTTGAGATCACTCGGATTCGACCTTTCATTACCCCTTTGAAAAGCTATATAAGGAACTCTTTGGTACATTTAAGGCATATGAGAGAATTGAGAGAAAAGAAACTATATTCCATTGTTGTCGAAACTTGTGCTTGAGTCTGCATCCCTTTGTCCCTTGGAGCACTTTTGTGTTCTTCCCAAGATTTCCTTTTTCTTGTGAGTTTGCTATTGAGAGATGGAGGATTGAGGTGGTGGAGGCCCAAGTGGGGGATTCAGTTTCTCTAATTTGCAGACGTGCCGACAGAAGTTGTATCCATTGTAATCTCTGAGTTTATATTAATAGAAATATATTTTCCTGTCCAATAATGTATGTTTGAATGAATATTTTATCCATGGAGGTTTTCAAATGTTTATAAATTGTTGATTATATTATGCTAGAATAGATCTAACACCAATATATATAGTATGGTTGTATTGTTTACTTGTTGTTGAGGAAGTAATCTATCAATTCAAACTGCTGTTGGAAAGCTCAACGGGGATCTACTTCAACCATCTGGAATAAGGTACAAGGTATCATCCTTTAGTGTTAGATATTTAATTTCTATTGCATATTGGAAAGGATTGATTTCTGGAGTCAAGATGTCTGTTGTGGTACCCAAAGCCATAGGAATTTCTCTCCGTAACAAAATTTAAAGAGAGGGTCGAGATTCGTTACCTATGTCACCATATACCGATCCTGGTGATAGTGGCATGTCTGGGTCCCCCCGAAAATCTATCCCCGCATAGGGGTAGTCATCAATGGCGGGTTCTCTCGCCATCAACAATATTTGGGAATACATCAATGTCCCCTGATTGATCGATCCTCTCAAGTGCTCGACCTCAACACATTTATTCACACTTGTTAGTTTTCACTCTAGTACCTTGATTCCCATTTTCATTATCGGTGGGTGATCTCGCGTCTGTTAATGGTATACATCAATGACCAATAATCAGACGATAGACTACTATGTTTGACCTCAACACCTCTATTCACATAGTAGGACATGTACTTGTAGCGGTTTGTGTAGAAGACCTTGCAGATTGGTGGCATCTCTTATATGCTACCTCCTTGATTGTGCTAGTGTTCATGAGATTTCAGCTCTCGTGACTTGATTCCAATATATGTTAGATATTTCCAGCCATTATGGAGATCTTGATACATTATATATCTTCATCCATTATGGAGATCATGGTCCTTTGTATATGTTCATCATGGAGATTCTGATTTATGTATATTGTACGTGACAATGACCACTTATGTGATATCTTGTATCATGTCTATTCATGGCCATTGTACTCTTATGTATCTAGGACTGCTATATGTATTTGCAGTATGTGCAGAGTTGTATCATTGTAATATGCTGATTGGGTGGCTGGTCTTCCATTTGGGATCCTTCATCACTCCACTTCTGGGATGGACTTATAATGTATTTCGGCCATCGTATGACCCCTCTAACCTCACAAATTAGGGGGCATCTGTTATAGTTGATTTTACCACACTAGGTGAATCACACTTATATGGCCTTCCCGTGTCCCTCTGCAGACTCCTTAGACCCCTTGGACCATTTTTTATCCTTCGATGTTTCCTTGAACATCTCTAAAAACATGTGTAAATTTATATACGTGACTTTTAAACCCCTTATCGCATATATACGCGGGCTTGACCCCCAAAACCGCGTACATCGGGATGTGTGCAAAATCTAAATCCTTTTAGAGTTTTCCTTGACATGCATCCAACTCACTTAACTCCTGGCCTTCCCTATGCCTTGGGATCGCTCGGATTCGACCTTTCATTACCCCTTTGAAAAGCTATATAAGGAACTCTTTGGTACATTGAAGGCATATGAGAGAATTGAGAGCAAAGAAACTATAGTCCATTATTGCCGGAACTTGTGCTTGAGTCTGCATCCCTTTGTCCCTTGGAGCACTTTTGTGTTCTTCCCAAGCTTTCCTTTTGCTTGTGAGCTTGCTATCGAGAGATGGAGGATTGAGGTGGTGGAGGCCCAAGTGGGGGATTCGGTTTCTTCGATTCGCAAACGTGCCGACAGAGGTTGTATCCATTGCAATCTCTGAGTTTATATTAATAGAAATATATTTTCCTATCCAATAATGTATGTTTGAATGAATATTTTATCCATGGATGTTTTCAAATGTTTATACATTGTTGATTATATATGCTAGAATAGATCTAACACCAATATATATATATAGTATCCTTGTATTGTTTACTTGTTGTTGAGGAAGTAATCTATCAATTCAAGCTGAAGTTGGAAAGCTCAATGGGGATCTACTTCAACCGTCCAGAATAAGGTACGAGGTCTGATCCTTTAGTGTTAGATATTTAAATTCTATTGCATATTGGAAAGGATTGATTTCTGGATTCAAGTTGTCTGTTGTGGTACCCCAAGCCAGAGGAATTTATGTTCATAACAGAATTTATCTGTTATAGCTAATTTTACCACACCAAGTGAATCACACTTGTATGGCATTCCCCTGTCCCTCTACAGACTCCTTAGACCCCTTCGACCATTTTTTGTCCTTTGATGTTTCCTTGAACATCCCTAAAAACATGTGTAAATTCATATACGTGAATTTTAAACCCCTTATCGCATATATACGTGGGTTTGATCCCTAAAACTGCGTACATCGGGAGGTGTACAAAATCCAAATCCTTTTGGAGTTTTCCTTGACATGGATCTGACTCACTTGACTCCTGTCCTTCCCTATGCCTGGAGATCGGTCGGATTCGACCTTTCATTACCCCTTTGAAAAGCTATATAAGGAACTCTTTGGTACATTGAAGGCATATGAGAGAATTGAGAGCAAAGAAACTATAGTCCATTGTTGCCAGAACTTGTCCTTTAGTCTACATCCCTTTGTCCCTTGGAGCACTTTTGTTTTCTTCCAAAGCTTTCCTTTTTCTTGTGAGCTTGCTATCGAGAGATGGAGGATTGAGGTGGTGGAGGCCCAAGTGGGGGATTCAGTTTCTCCGATTCGCAGACGTGCCGACAGAGGTTGTATCCATTATAATGTCTGAATTTATATTAATAGAAATATCTTTTCCTGTCCAATAATGTATGTTTGAATGAATATTTTATCCATGGATGTTTTCAAATGTTTATACATTGTTGATTATATATGCTAGAATAGATCTAACACCAATATATATAGTATGGTTGTATTGTTTACTTGTTGTTGAGGAAGTAATCTATCAATTCAAGCTGAAGTTGGAAATCTCAACGGGGATCTACTTCAACCATCCGGAATAAGGTACGAGGTCCGATCCTTTAGTGTTAGATATTTAATTTCCATTGCATATTGGAAATGATTCATTTCTGGAGCCAAGCTATCTATTGTGGTACCCCAAGCCATAGGAATTTATCTCTGTAACAAAATTGGTGACTCCGCTGGGGAGTTCCTAGTAGTTGTTCTTTGGGGGTTTTCTATCGGCATTCAATGACTTTGAATTGCTCTTTCTCTCTTATTTCTGTGTCTGGTCTGGGGGCATGTTTACCTGGTAGTGTCTGATTGGTGTGAAGTTTGTCTCTGCTTTTCTATTTGCCTTTATTTTTATGCACCTTTCTTCCTGTACGCGATTTTTGAACTCACAGTCGCGTATATACGCGGGTTTCTCTACTATTTCCGCGTACACACGTGGGTTTACTGCGAACAGTTGCATATGTCCTTAGTTTTTCCTTTTAGAGCAAGTTGAATGGTTGCTGGGTGAATTTTGATGATTATTGAGTCTCCTTTGATACTGCCAGAGTCTGTATACACCTCTGTTTCTGACCAGAGACGTTTTTTTTTAGGGTAAATTTCTTTTTTAAGAATGTTCTTGTCATTACATTTTCGATTTTTTGTTTTTGGATTAGTGCATTAGACTTCTTTTACCTCAGTGCTTTGCTTGAGTGTTCTTGCAGAGTCTAGGGATTGTCATTAGAGGAATTTTGGGGTCTAAAATGGGCCTTCTAAGGAAAATAATAAAATAATAGTTAAAATAATAAAATAATATTGATTAATTTTGGAGGAAGAAAGAAAAAAACTACTTTTTGTGTTCGTATTTTCGACATATCTCCCTATGTTTTTACTCAAATTTCAATCGGGAGAGCTCGTTGGATGTGGAATTTGATTCTACATCCAACGAGTACCCACACTGCATACGTTTGATGGACCCTGCTACCCCAAAAACAAGAAATACCTGAAAAAATGTGATGATGACATCATCATCACATTTTTTCAGGTATTTCTTGTTTTTGGGGTAGCGGGGTCCATCAAACGTATGCAGTGTGTCATCATCACATTTTTCAGGTATTTCTTGTTTTTGGGGTAGCGGGGTATATCAAACGTAGGCAGTGTGGGTAATCGTTGGATGTGGAATCAAATTCCACATCCAATGAGCTCTCCCAATCGAAATTTGAGTAAAAACACAATGAGATATGTCGAAAATACGAACAAAAAAAGTAGTTTTTTTTAATGACAAATATGTCAATTCAACCATTATGGTTGACTTATTTTATTGAAATTCTATTGGTTCTTGAATTCCAACTCACAAAAACTTATTTTGGCACGTTTTCTTATAAGGCCCATTTTAGACCCCAAATTTCCTCTAATGAGAATCATTCTTTTTCTTTTATATCTCATTTTATTTCCAAAAATCCAAAAATATTTGCTTACCATCATGCATTGCATTTTACATTTTGCATAGTACTTGCACTAGATTTGCTTTGGAGTATTAGTCAGGATTTCATATAGGAAAGCTTGCATTTATCATTTGAAGAAAATTGTGCATTTCATGTAGTAGCATACCCTCTTTTCATGGACACAATGCATTTGCATTGATTGTTAGGTGTGCATTTTACTTCATGTTGTGTCATAACACCATTAGTTGCACGGCCATATCCCTCTTTTGAGTAATAAAGGCAATTAAAATCAACGCTTAATTAAAATGAACTACACTATTTTATTTGATAGGGTTCACTAACAAGATTAGGTTTTAGGGTCTTGGAATAGTTCTTTGTGAGTAAATTCTCCAAGACCACTAAACAACAACATGTATGTGTTTGTCCATGTGAGTGTGTGAAATTCCTTGGTATAACCAATGTTTCTCAGGATCCTCCTCTCAAAAGGGAGTTAAGCACAAGGAAGTGTGAGCGGTTATTGATTGGGATGACCCCTAGTCATAAATGAGTAGCATCGGAGATATTTCCAGGATTGTATTTGCATCTGGGGGCTCTTTTGAGAGTTTCGGGCTTTGCTACCCTGCACATACAGTCAATCCCACCTGTGACTGTCCGCCTGAGCATTGATTATATTGAGGTGACCTTAGTGGCCTTACCTAGGATATCGAGGGGGTACTTTGCAGGGGTTATTCTGTAGGTGTCCCGGCCAGGTTGGGGTCGGACAGCACAGTCGCTTTAGACATTGAAGCTAAGGGCCACAATAATTGGCTACGTACCTCCACTTGTTGTGTATGGGAGTCTCAAGCCTCTCCTAGGCGAGACATACCTGCTTCATTCAGGAGCTCACTTATCCTACCCTTGATTGCTTGTATTTGGATTTAAATTTTATTGGTGATTGCTCTGTGCATGTTAGCTTGCCTAGGGTTTGCGTAGATAGAGAGTCTTTTATATTTTTTCAGTCATTGTGGATTCGGGTGCGGCTCCTCGCTGTTCTCGTCATTTAGCAGGACTTCCACCTTCTACATCTCCTCCTCCTTTGGGAGTGAGAAATAGACAGTCCAGACGGACTACTTCGTACATTGATTCACACACCATGGGAGACCATATAGAAGGTATTCCTGAACCACCTTCTCCCATTCATGTGGAAGATGCGGAGTTTACTCCTAACTATGATCCTTCGCCCGACTTTATTGAGTTAGGTCCTATGATTTTTGAGATAGGAACCTTTCACGATAGACCTACTTACTCTAGGATTGATTCCCCATTGACGCATCGCCAGTATGGAATGTCGGAGGATGATGAGACTCATTTTGAACTCGCGAGCACTAGTTATGGTACTTATGGTATGTCTGGTTTTCCCACACATGATTTGGCATTTCATGTCGAGTCTGTGTTCGAGCCTAACACTATGCCTAGGGGCACTCTCATTCCTTACCATGTGGAGATGTTTGGGAGCACTAGTCATATTGCACCTTCCATCTCGGTGGTGGAAACTACGTCACATATTCCTCCTAGGTCTAAGGTTAGTGATCCTATTAGGATACTAGATCCGAGACGAGTGACTATATGGAATAGTACGTGCATAATTACATAGATCCCTTTGTCCTCTATCTCTGGTTCTTCGAATGTTCACCCTCCACCTCATTCACGTGGTCCTTTAGGCCAGAACGTTGCTACAAGTTATGTCTGTACTGCGGTTACTAGACCGGTTGTGTCTCAGCTTCATGCACTTCCTGTCATTGCGGGAGGTCATGGTCATACTTCTAGAGGTCATATTCCTACTTCTGGAATGTATGTTCCTACTTCTGGAATGTATATTCCTACTTACAAAGTGTCTCATGGGACATCTCATGTGATGACTTATGGACCCTATTATGGGACGCAGTATGAACAGGGTTCTTCACCTTATGGGGGACGGTATCCACAACCTGCTTACTCTCCAAATTACGGCTTTGTAGCTTTGAATAGTCAAATTACACCACACTATGGTGCTTCCATGGCACCCTATACAGGTCAAATGGGAGGAGTGCACTATGGCGAAGGCCATGGTGGTTATGGTAATCAGACCTATGTGAATCAGAACTATCAGGGAGCGGTCCATCGACCTAATCATCCTAGGATCTCTTTCCTCACAACACTGAATCTTCCTGACTTGTTGATATTGATGAACGATCCTGTAGCTCATGACCCGGCTTGGCCGGCTGTCCCTACTAAGATTCCCTCGGACATACCCAAGTTCGATGGCAAACCGGGAGAGGATCCAAGCGAACATGTTACTACCTTTCACCTATGGTGCTCTTCAAATTCCTTACATTAGGACTCCATCCGTTTAAGGCTGTTTCAACGCACCCTTACAAGGCCTGCCGCGAAATGGTATATAGAGCTACCTAGGGGGGCATTCGCTTTGTTCGATGACCTAGCGATGACTTTTCTTAACCACTTCTAGCTACCAGTGCGTTATGACATTGGATGATGGGGGATGCCTTAATGCCCTCCTTCCAGTGGATTTCATTCCATCAACTTCAGATCATTTATTCTGGGATTGGAATCTAGAGTCATTTTGAGTGCCTTGAGACTTGCAGTCATCAGTGGCAGGTTCTCTCGCCATCGACAATCTTTGGGAATACATCAATGTCCCCTGATCGATGGATCCTTTCAAGTGTTCGACCTCAACACATTTATTCACACTTGTTAGTTTGCACTCTAGTACCTTCATTCCCATTTTCATTATCGGTGGGTGATCTCGCGTCTGTTAACGGTATACATCAATGACCGGTAATCAGACGATGGACTACTATGTTCAACCTTGATACCTCTATTCACATAGTAGGATATGTACTTTTACCGATTTGTGTAGAAGACCTTGCAGATTGGTGGCATCTCTTATATGCTACCTCCTTGATCGTGCTAGTGTTCATGAGATTTCAGCTCTCGTGACTTGATTCCAGTATATGTCAGATATTTCCAGCCATAATGGAGATCTTGATCCATTATATATCTTCAGCCATTATGGAGATCATGGTCCTTTGTATATCTTCATCATGGAGATTCTGATTTATGTATATTGTACGTGGCAATGACCACTTATATGATATCTTGTATCATGCCTATTCATGGCCATTGTACTCTTATGTATCCGGGACTGCTATATGTATTTGCAGTATGTGCAGAGTTGTATCATTGTACTATGCTTATTGGGTGGCTGGTATTCCATTTGGGATCCTTCATTACTCCACTTTTGGGATGGACTTATAATGTATTTCCGCCATCGTATGACCCCTCTGACCTCACACATTAGGGGGCATCTGTTATAGCTGATTTTACCACACCAGGTGAATCACACTTGTATGGCCTTCTCCTATCCCTCTGCAAACTGCTTAGACCCCTTGGACTATTTTTTTTCCTTTGATGTTTCCTTGACCATCTTTAAAAACATGTGTAAATTCATATACGTGACTTTTAAACCCCTTATCACATATATACACGGGTTTGACCCCTAAAACCGCGTACATCAGGATGTGTACAAAATCCAAATCCTTTTGGAGTTTTCCTTGACATGGATCCGACTCACTTGACTCCTGGCCTTCCCTATGCCTTGAGATCACTTAGATTCGACCTTTCATTACCCCTTTGAAAAGCTATATAAGGAACTCTTTGGTACATTGAAGGCATATGAGAGAATTGAGAGCAAAGAAACTATAGCCCATTGTTGGCGGAACTTGTGCTTGAGTCTACATCCCTTTGTCCCTTGGAGCACATTTTTGTTCTTCCCAAGCTTTCCTTTTGCTTGTGAGCTTGCTATCGAGAGATGGAGGATTGAGGTGGTGGAGGCCCAAGTGGGGGATTCAGTTTCTCCGATTCGCAGACGTGCCGACAGAGGTTGTATCCATTGTAATCTCTGAGTTTATATTAATATAAATATATTTTCCTGTAAAATAATGTATGATTGAATGAATATTTTATCCATGGATGTTTTCAAATGTTTATACATTGTTGATTATATATGCTGGAATAGATCTAACACCAATTGTTATAGCTGATTTCACCACTCCAGGTGAATCACACTTTGTATGGCCTTCCCCTGTCCCGCTGCAGACTCCTTAGACCCCATGGACCATTTTTTGTCCTTTGATGTTTCCTTGATCATCCCTAAAAATATGTGAAAAATTATACATGCAACTTTTAAACCTATAAGCACGTATATATGCGGGTTTGACCACTAAAACCGTGTACATCAAGATGTGTGCATAATCCAAATCCTTTTGGAGTTTTCCTTGACATGGATCCGACTCATTTGACTCCTGGCCTTCCCTATGCCTTGAAATCGCTCGGATTCGACCTTTCATTACCCCTTTGAAAGCTATATAAGGAACCCCATGGTACATTGAAGGAGAGGAAGAGAGAATTGAGAGCAAAGAAACTATAGTCCATTGTTGCCGAAACTTATGCTTGAGTCTGCATCCCTTTGTCCCTTGGAGCACTAGCGTGTTCTTCCCAATTTTTCCTTTTACTTGTGAGCTTGCTATCGAGAGATGGAGGATTGAGGTGGTGGAGGCCCAAGTGGAGGATTCAGTTTCTCTGGTTCACAAACGTTCCATCAGAGGTTGTATCTTGTAATCTCTGATTCATATTAATAGAAATATCTTTTCCTGTCCAATAATGTGTGTTTGAATGAATATTTTATCCATGGGATTATGTCAAATGCTTGTACATTATTGATTATATATGCTAGAATAGATCTAACTCCATGATATATAGAATGATTGCATTGTTTAATTGTTGTTGAAGAAGTAATCTATCAATTCAAGCTAAATATTGGAAATCTCAACGGGGATCTACCTCAACCGTCCGGAATAAGGTACGAGGTCTGATCCTTTAGTGTTAGACATTTAATTTCTATTGCATATTGGAAAGGATTGATTTCTGGAGTCAATCTGTCTGCTGTGGTACCCCAAACCATAGGAATTTCTCTCTGTAACAAAATTGGCGACTCTGCTGGGGAGTTCCTAGTCATTGTCCTTTCGGGGTTGTTTTATCGGCATTCAATGAATTTGAATTGCTCTTTCTCTCTTGTTTCTGTGTTGGGTCTGGGGGCATGTATGCCTGGTAGGGTCTGATTGGTGTGAATTTTGTCTCAGCCTATCTGTTTTCCTTGAGTTTATGCACCTTTCTTCCTATACGCGAGTTTTTAACTCACAGTCCCGTATACACGCGGGTTCCTCTGCGATTTCTGCGTATACATGCGGGTTTACTGTGAACAGTCACGTATGCCCTTGATTTTTCCTTTTTGTGGAAGTTAATTGGTTGCTGGGTGAATTCTGATATTTGCTGAGTCTCCTTTGGCACTACCTGAGTCTTTTTAGACCTCTGTTTCTGACCAGAAATGTTTTTTTAGGCTAATTTTTTTTTTTAAGAAGGTTCTTGTCATGGCATTTTCGATTCTTTGTTTGAGATTAGTGCATTAGATTTCTTTTACCTTAGTGTTTTGCTTGAGTGTTGTTTGTGTGTACTTGCAGATTCTAGGGGTCATAGAATCATTCTTTTGCTTTTTGCATCTCATTTTATTTCAAAAAATCCAAAAACATTTGCTTATCATCATGCATTTCATTTTGCATCTTTGCATTGTACTTGCACTAGATTTGCTTTGGAGTACTAGTTAGGACTTCATATAGGAAAAGTTTTCATTCGTCATTTGAAGAGAATTATGCATTTCACGTAGTAGCATACCCTGTTTTCATGGACACAATGCATTTGCATTGATTGTTAGGTGTGCATTTTACTTCATGTTGCGTCATAACACCATTAGTTGCACGGTCATATCCCTATTTTGAGTAATAAATCCAATTAAAATCAACGCTAAAGTAAAATAAATTACACTCTTTTCTTTTCTAGGGTGCACCAACAAGCTTAGGTTTTAGGATCTTGGAATAGTTCATTGTAAGTTAATTCTCCAAGATCACTAAACAACAACATGTATGTGTCTGTCCAGGTGAGTGTGTGAAATCCTTGGTATAAGTAGTGTTTCTCAGGATCCTCCTCTCAAAAGGGAGTTAAGCACGAGGCAGTGTGAGCGGTTATTGATTGGGATGACCCCTAGTCATAACTGAGTAGCACCGGAGATATTTCCAGGATTGTATTCGTATCTGGGGGCTCTTTCGAGAGTTTCGGGCTTTGCTACCCTGCCCATATGGTCAATCCCGCCTGCGACTGTCCACCTGAGCATTGATTATATTTAGGTGACCTTAGTGGCCTTACCTAGGATATCGAGAGGGTACTTTCCAGGGGTTATTCTGCGGGTGTCCCGGCTAGGTTGGGGTCGGACAACACAGTCGCTTTATGCGTTGAAGCTGAGGGCCACAATAATTGGTTACGTACCTTCTCTTGTTGTGTATGGGAGTCTCAAGCCTCTCCTAGCCGAGACATACCTGCTTCATTCGGGAGCTCATTTATCTAGCCCTTGTTTGCCTGCATTTGGCTTTAGATTTTATTAGTGATTGCTCTGTGCACGATAGTTGTCCTAGGGTTTACGTAAATTGAGAGTCTTTTCTATTTTCTAAGTCATTGTGGATTTGGGTGTGGCTCATCGTCGTTCTCGTCGTTTAGCAGGACTTTCGCCCTCTAATTCTTCTCCTCCTTTGGGAGAGAGACCTAGACAGTCCAGGCAGACTATTTCACACATTGATTCACACACCATGGGAGACCGTTTAGAGGATATTCCTGAACCACCTCCTCCCATTCATGTAGACGATGGGGAGTTTACTCCTACTTATGATCCTTCACCTGACTTGGCTGAGTTAGGTCCTGTGATTTCTAATATAGGAACCATGCAAAATAGACCTACTCACTCTAGGGTTGATTCCCCATTGACGCGTTATCGGTATGGAATGCCGGAGGACGCTGAGACTCATTTTGAATCCACCAGCACTAGCTATGGTAGTTATGCTATGCCTGGTTTCCCTACACATGATTTGGCATTTCATGTCGAATCCGACTTCGAGCCTAACACTATGCCTAGGGGCACTCTCATTCCTTACCATGCGGAGAGGTTTGGGAGCACTAGTCACAATGCACCTTTCGTCCCAGTGGTGGAAGTTACATCACATATCCCTCCTAGGTCTAGGATTAGCGATCTGATTAGGATACCAGATCCAAGACGAGTGATGATAGGCAGTAGCACGTAAATTATTACTCAGATTCCTTCATCCTTGGTCCCTAGTTCTTCAAATGTACATCCTCCACCTTATTCGCGTGGTCCTTCAAGCCAGCATATGGCTACGAGTCAGGTCCGTACTGTGGTTACTAGACTGATTGTGTCTCAGGTTTACATACCGCTTGTTGCTTCGGGAGGCTATGTTCATACTTCTAGAGGTCATATTGTTACTTCTGGGGCGTATATCCCCACTTCCGGTATGTATATCCCTACTTCCAGAGTGTATATTCCTACCTATGGAGTGTCTCATGGGGCATCGCATGCGATGAATTATGGACCCTATTATGGGATGCAGTATGGACAGGGTTCTTCACCTTATGGAGGCAGGTATCAACAACCTGCTTACTCTCCTAATTATGGCTTTGTAGCTCCTACTAGTCAAAGTCCACCGCACTATGGTGCTTCCACGCCACCCTATACAAGTCATACGGGAGGAGGACACTATGGCCAAGGCCATGGTGGTAATCAGCCCTATATGAATCAGGGAGTGGTCCATTGACCTCATCATCCTAGACTCCCTTTCCTCATGATGCTCAATCTTCCTAAATTATCGAGATTGACGAACGATCCTGTGGCTCATGACCCGACTTGGCCGACTATCCCTACCAAACTTTCTTTGGACATACCTAAGTTCGAGGGCAAACCGGGAGAGGATTCGAGCGAACACGTTACTACGTTTCACCTATGGTGCTCTTTGAATTCCTTACATCAAGACTTAGTCCGTTTGATACTATTTCAACGCACCCTTACAGGGCCTGTCACGAAGTGATATATAGAGTTACCTAGGGGAGCTTTCGCTTTGTTCGAAGACCTTGCGATGAATTTTCTTAATCACTTCCAGCTACCAGTGCGTTATGACATTGGTACCAAACTCTTGTCGACATTTCGGCAAGATAAATCCACACATATCTCTGATCATATTCAAGAGTGGCGTAGACATAAGAGGTTAATTAAAGCTTTTATACTGCCAGAGTTCCTCCTCGAGTGGTTCCTCAAGTCATTATTGCCATATATAGCGAAGGATGTTTCCACATTCGGAGTGCAGAATGAGGAACAAGCGATTTTTAGGGAACAGGAACTGGACTTGATTTATGCTCAGTCTGGTTTGTTGTATGAGATTATTCCCAATGCTCCTTGTTCCAGTTTCGATCCCAAAGTCAAACCCGGACCACATGCCAATGGCATTGTGGGTTGTGCAAGTGAGAAACCTGTAGAATCGGTTGCAAAACAAGTTAGTCAATTGTCAATCAACCAATCTACTTCAGGACAAGCTACGGCTTCGTCTCAACCAGCCCAAATGACGAGTGTACCCTTTGTGCAATCGTCGGACCAGAAGGGTAACCAGCAGCCCAGACGGAATAGAAAAAAGGGTAAAAATAATCGTAAGGGTGGGAATAAGAATGAGAATGCTAACAATAATGAAAAGAATGGCCGAAATGCTAGGGGGGACAAGCAAGCTAAACATCAGCTTAAGTTCCCTTGCAAGTTATGTAAGGACAATCACCTCACTTACTTGTGCCCTCGTATTGAAGAAGCTTCGAGATTCTTGGCACAGGGCCCAGCTGTGCTAACTAACCCTTTACTGCATAATCAAAATATGAACTCGAAGTCCCATGACCAGTGTGGTGATGATGATCTACCGAAGGGTAGTGGTCGTGGGTGCATTAACATGGTCCGTGCTGCGAAAGTTGTGACCCGTGTGAAAGATTATGGTTCGTCACAACCCAGCCCAGGAAAAGAGCCTCATCCACTAGGGTCCCCTTTGTGCATTGAGAAACCTACGGATAAACCTGAGGCTACACCTCACATTCCTAAGGGAGTCCTTAAGCGTTCAGGGCATAATCCAAATACCCGAGCCGCCCAAAATTATTCAGTTGTCGAGGATTTGGGCCACACTCCTTGTGCGATGTCTGCATTGGAAGTGCTTAAGAGTTGTCCTTCGCAAAGGAAGGTGTTGCTTTCTACCCTTGGTGTGAACGATGATGATTATTCCTCTGTGATCAAATTTGAAACCGCAAGACTTCAGCCTCGCTTGCCCTACTATGTGTCTCTTTTGGTTCACATAGAATGTCTTAATATGACCATCAAGCGCACTGTGATTGACGGGGGAACTGCGGCTTCTGTGATGTCTTTATCCTGTTGGAAGGGTCTGGGTTCTCCTGAGCTATCTAAATTATAGACTATGTTAATTGCGTTTGATGGGATATCGTTTAGGTCGCACGGCATCCTTCCTTCCCTTAAAGTCCGTTTGGGAGGGAAGACCGTAGTGATAGAGGTTGAGGTGGTTGATGCGCCCCTTGACTACAATCTCTTTCTAGGTAGGAACTGGATGTACAGTATGCAATCCGTTGCTTCTTCCTTGTTCCACGTTGTATGCTTTCCACGTAACGGGAAGATCGTAATGATTGATCAAACGACATTCAAGAATCTGTCTATTACCGCATCTTCAGGAGCTTTGATCCCGATCGTTGAGCACTCTCAGCTGACAACTGGGAGTGTGGGTGTAGGCATGTATCCATCCCTCATGGGAAGCTTTAGTTGTCCTGCACCGATCCTCATGATAGGATCTACTTCCGATGAGGCTTCGAAATCTACGACATCGGTGTCTTTTCGCACGACTCATATGGAAGATCCTTGGATTCTTCCTACACCGAGTACTTCGAGTGAGCCCGTCCAGACGAACGTGTCATTGCCTGTAGCTATGATAGCTTATCAAGCTAATCTCAAGTGTGTTGCAGAGCCTAGTCCTTCCTCTTCGTAGACGAAGGAGGAGGACCCTTATGTGCTGTCAGCATGGGCAGTACAGTCTTCTCACGCACACAACTACCTTGATACGGTTTTCCCTTCAGATGAAGCGATTATTGAGACTATGTTGGGAGTTGAACCACCATGGGAGGAACTCCATCATAGATCGTACTTTCTTCCAGAGTTTGACCGCTTGGAGCATGAGGATTTTAGGGTGGTTCTTAGTTAGAGAATTGGTAGTCCTATGGTTCCATTAAGCTCTCCTGGTCAGATGGCTAATGGAAACATGGAAAACATATCTACAACGATTCCTATCAACATCTCTTGCAATCCTGGCACGATAGAGAATGTCTATATTGGGGCGGAATGTTCCCATGCTGAGATTCTGGAATACACCGAGCTATTTAAGGAATTCCGTGATATTTTTTCTTGGTCTTACGACGAGATGCCAGGTATTGACCCTCGTATTGTCGAGCACGATATTAAGACTTACCCCAATGCTAAGCCTGTTTGAAAACGTTTACGTGTGGTGAATCCTAGGAAAGAACGCACGATTAAGGCAGAGATAGAGAAGCTGTTGAAAGTCGGTTTCATCTATCCTGTTCCCTTGACGGAGTGGGTTTCAAACCCCGTTCCGGTTGATAAGAAGCACAGAGCGATCCGCATATGTACCGATTTCCACGATTTAAATCGTGCCTATCCTAAGGACAAATTTCCCACACCATTTATACATCAGATTTTGGATGAGTGTGTGGGCAGCGAGGTGTTCTCCTTTATGGACGGCTTTTCCGGATATAATCAGATACAAATTAAACCTGAGGACCAACATAAGTCTGAATTTATTTGTCCTTGGGGAACATTTGCATATCGAAAAATGCCTTTCGGCCTTAAAAACGCTGAAGCTACATTTCAGCGGGCAATGACCTTGATTTTCCACGATCTCAAGTCAATTATCAAGGCATTTTTGGATGACCTTGCTGCTCATTCTTGCATGAGAATGCGTCATCCCTATCACTTGAGATTTGTATTCGAAAGATGCCGGCACTATTCGGTTAGACTAAATCCTCACAAGTGCATATTTTGTGTGAAGTCAGGGCGTTTGTTAGGGTTCATCGTTTCTAAAGAGGGTATAAGAGTCGACCCTTTGAAGGTTGAGGCAATACTTCAGTTGTCTCCCCCGAAGAATAATCGTCATCTTCAGTGTTTGCAAGGCATGTCAAACTTCTTATGAAGATTTGTCGTCAACTTTTCCAATTTGACTAGAGGCTTCATGCGTCTCTTGAAGAAGGACACCCCCTTTTATTGGGATGAGCGAGCCCAAGAGTCCTTCAATGCACTCAAGTGAGCCCTAGTATCGGCCCCGGTGATTAGTCCTCCGGATTATAGCCGTGATTTTCTATTATATGTGGCCGTGTCCTTAGAGATGATTGGTATGGTTTTGGTTCAAGAGGAAGAGGAGCTCCAAGAGCATGTCATATATTATTTGAGCCAAATCCTTATTGACACAGAGATTTGCTATTCTCACATCAAGAAGCTTGCTTTAGCTACCGTACATGCGGTAAAACGGTTGAGACATTATATTCTCCTTCGCCAGACCTTGGTTGTGGCCCATGTCAATCCGTTTCAATTTGTCCTCACCTGAAGGATGATTGGGGGAAAATATAATAAATGGATTGTCATTTTGCAAGAATTCGATCTCGAGTTTGTTTCGGCAAAGTTGAAGAAGTCTTTAATTTTTGCAGAGCTTATATCGAATTTCCTGAGCGAGGCCGATGAGTTGGTTTGTGAAGATACGTTTGTCTATGAACACATCTTATTAATCTCAACATTAGACCCATGGTATGGGGATATCATAATATATTTACAAACACTAAAGACCCCTACTCACCTCTCGTGAGATGAACGACGACGATTACGTCACGTCTCTAAGAACTACCTCATAGTGGACAATACTTTGTACCGTCGGGGGGTAGATTCCATTTTGAGATGTTGTTTAACTCATGAAGAGGCTGAGGTAGTGCTGAATGATTGCCACGGAGGGGCGTGTGGTGGTCATTTATCTGGGCTTTCTACAGCTCAAAAGATTCTATGAGTGGTTTATTTCTGGCCGTCGATATTTAAGGATTGTGTTGATGCGGTCAAGAGGTGCCACCCTTGCCAGGTGTTCACACATAATATGCGCTCGAAACCTACCCCATTACATCCCATTATCACCGTCGATCCCTTCACTAAGTGGGGGCTCGATTTTATGGATTGCAACCCAACGTTGACTGGGGGGACCATCACATTATAGTGGCTGTTGATTATTTCACGAAATGGGCTGAGGCTATGCCTACAGTAAAATACGACGGTGAGACATCCACTCACTTTGTGTTCAACCAAATTATTAGTCGGTTCAGGATTCCGAAAGAGCTTGTCACTGACCATGGCTCGCACTTTCAGAACTGTATGATGGAAGAGTTGGCATCCAAGTTAGGGTATAAGCAAGAGCATTCCTCTTCTTACTACCCCCAAGCGAATGGACAGGTAGAGGCAGTGAATAAATCACTCAAATCCATTCTCCAACGAACCATCGCACAAAGCAAAGAACAATTGGCACATTATGTTATATCCTGCTTTGTGGGCATATTGAACCGCTGTTAAGACTGCCACTATTTTTTCTCCATATCAGCTTGTACATGGAGTGGAGTCGATATTTCTGGTTGAATGCAAAATTCCTTCATTGAATCTAGCTGTAGAACTCTTACTGGACACTTCCCCATTGGAGGAGCGTTTCGTTCACCTTGAGCAACTTGATGAGCAGCGTCGGGATGCCTTGGTGGCTCTAGAAGTAAATAAACATCGCGTTAAGGTCCATTATGATAATTCTATCCGTCCAAGGGCGTTTAGTGAAGGAGACTTGGTCCTTTTGTGGGATCAACCGAAAGAACCCTTAGGGGTAGGGAAATTTAATCCTATGTGGTGTGGTCCTTACGTGATCAAGCGTGTGTTAGAGAAGGGTGTGTATGAGTTAGTGGATTACGAAGGAACAGCCTTCGCGGAGCTTAGAAATGAGCTCTATCTCAAGAAATACTATGCATGATCTTCAGCCAAGGATTCTTATTGTATATTATTGTACAGCTTTGCGTAGTTAGGTCTTTTTCTTATCGTGATTGGGTTTGTGATTAGTTTTCATTTCTTTTGGCAGATGTCAATGGAATCTTCCACCTACATAGGATTCGCGGATGGTGTAAGCCGTCACACTCAACACTCAGCCTCTACTGCTTGGGTGCTTTATACTCCTATGGGTTAGGTACTATTTTCAGGAGGTGTATGTCTACGGCCATATTCCAACAATGTTGCTGAATACAGCGCCGTTATCGAGCTTCTACGGGATGACATATTACATGGTGTTCTATCTCTTGAGGTACGTATTGATTCAGAGTTAGTAGTGTCACAGCTCAATGGTTTGTACCATGTTAGAGATTCGACGTTATTGAGAAGATTCTTGTGTGTGAGATTGTTAGAACGACAATTTGACAATATAACATATATACATATTTCAAGAAATAATAATAAAGTTGCTGACTCATATGCTAACTACATGTCATATTGGCATTTGTTTCATTCCCAATAAATTAATCACAAATACAATTTTTACACATGTAAATAAATAAATCGATCACCATAAAAAAAATTATATATACATCAAAAATGTGATAATACATAGTATCATAATACAAAATTGGGGCTTTCAAGCCACCATCATATAATACACGGTCGTACAAAATGTATACACTCCCAAGTGTCTAATATTTTGAGGAGGAGGAGGGTTGTGATCATGGAAGGTCACTACGGCTCTAGCTAGCCGTCGAAATAAACGCACCCATGCGCGTGGTACACCCACCACCTACCGCTGCATAGCCTCAAGAAAGTCCTAGACTTGCGCCATGGGAACTCTATGTGTCAATCTCACAAAGCTGGTATAAATGCTCTAGAGCGTTCACTCCGCATCCACAATCATGATGTCATCTCCTCTTCCCTCCGTCTATGACGAGGGAAGCCCTCTGGCCGCCGTGGTCCCACATCTGCACACAAATGGTAGATGTCACTATGTATCATCACCCAAAAATATGTCTTTCTGATTCCATATAATCAAGAAAATACAAAAAAATTAAATAACTCAAAATTTAAAAAGAGAGGGTCGAGATTCGTTACCTATATCGCCATATGCCGATCCTGGTGGTAACGGCATGTCCGGGTCCCCCTCGAAATCTCTCCCTGCGTAGGGGTAGTCATCGATGGAAACTATCTGTCATCGCCACCATGGAAAGAAGTTAGCTGGATATGGGTTGGCCACCCTACCACCCCCAGTCTGCGCATAGTGTCTGCCCAATTCCGTTGGGATGGATCTCGAACCCCATGAAGAGGAACGTCCACTCTAGGGCTCAATCTTGGAACACGCTCGAAGAAAAACGTGCTCAAAATACTGCTGAACCCGAAGTTCCACACCCTGCCTGCCTTACACTCACTGAGCTGATGTTTCATGTTGCTCAGTGTATTACTCCAATCGCAGATCGTGGGTCTCATGCACTCCACAGCATAGAACATCAAAGGCCGTGAGGCCTGGTGGAGTGATGCCAAGCCTGCTATCCTGCCCAGTGTCAATAATATGGCCTTTTGGCCCAGCACCTGTATAGCGTTGGTAGGGACCTGACTCCCCACCTTCTCTGCGTCTGGATAATAGTACACCGCAATGTACTCATCGATAGTCAGGCCACCTCCTATCCCACCACGAGAATGAAGGTTCACCACTTCCCCTCATCTAGAAAGCCCAATGATGAAATATATGTCCTCCATCTCTATGGTGAGGGATATCCCATCGATATGGAAGGACTCAGAGTCTGGATCCCAATAATCCACCAGCATATGTAATAGTCTTGGTTTGGCCCTCAAACCACCAAGACACCAAAACTTGTAGAGTCCGCATGCACGTAGATCTTGTTGAGCCATTAAGTCAGCCCTTACTGCTTCCTCTACTTCACCATGCTCATGCTCTCTCCACTCTATGACCATCCTACACAAGAAATTGCAAATTTTCCCATTAGTTTATTGAAAACACGATATGCGCAGCCTCATACGCGAATGTTTTCAAAACAGCCGCGTATGTACGCGGGTTTGAGGCCATTTTCCGCGTATATCCAGCCCTATACGTGGAAAAAACCTCGATTTCCGTGTGGGCTGCAGCGCTCATTTTGGGTTGGCCTAGAAACCTTATTTGACCATGAAAATTCATAAAAATTGTATCAAAATGCAAGAGGAGAGCATGAGTAAATACCTGGAAGAAACGGTAGTGGATTCCGCTGGCTGGATCTCCTAGAATTCGCTGTTGAAAATCAGAGCTCAAATGGGTAAAAGTTTCAAATGATTTATAAATATTTTGAATTTTTTGCTATTTATAGAAAATTTTCAAATATTTGAAAATTTTTACCCCTTTTCTTATAGTTTCGACATTTTCTAACCATTTTGGACCGTTTTTGACATAATTTGTGATGTAGAGGACCTTTTTTAGTGCCGTTTCAGCCATTGGATTGACCCATTCATGCCAATATCAGGTATCATATCTAAACTGGCATCTAGGTTAGGTTTCATCACCGTTTGCATTTTGCATAACCTTATGACGATCTCATCATGACCTTAGGTATGAACCCACTCTATTATGTCACAGAACCATCTTGCTGCTTTAGAAGTGGTATGATATGAGTGGTAGAGCTTTACCTTACATGGGTATCCTAGTTAGCGCCCTATTTGCATTTGGTGCCCATGCTGACGTTTTCTCCTTTAGGGTGTGGGAGTTCGTTGTATAGTACTACCATGACATTTCACAAGAGCCTCATACTCCTCTTGATCTTGTGCTAGCCTATTTCCCTCAGGACTCCCTCATGTCAAGTTGTGAATGCATTATCCTTAGCTTTGTCTTCCTTATTGAGCTTTATGCCAGCTCCCCTGACATTGCGTTTCAGCCATATAGCCCAAGCTTGTCTCATGTCTAGCCATGCAGAGCCATTTTTATATCCTTCACAACTTGATTCCCTTTTTACCGAGAGGGGATTTTCCCCCGAGTGTCGATATTCTACACATGTGTCCTTGCATTGAGCATAGGTATGTTCCACTGCTTGAAACTAGTTTGTTTTCCCTTATGACACTCGTCTCCTCATAGTATGTAACTATAAAGCTATTTTATTCTTTTTTCAAGATTTTTAAATAACTGAAAAAGTCCAAAAAAAATTAAAAAACCAAAAAGACGAACAAGGAAAGATGTTATTTGTGGCATCTATCAAGTCGTGTCGCCTTCGAATAGAGCACTGTATATCACATCCATTGGTTGGGTTATAGTTTGACTTTAGGAGCTGTACTCATTTATCTGATTTCATCTCCACCGACTGGTCAAGCTTCCAGTCCCTATGGAGCCTTTTTCGATGCCTCCTGTTCCACAGAGATGTCCCAGTTTATATATCGAGTCTATGCTACCTTCATTCAGTCACCATACACCGTTATGCTCTTTTTCGAAGGAATTTGAAGCCTATGTCGGCCATTCCTTAGTTATCTTGACTTTGCATGTCGGCCATTCCCGGTACAGTTACTGGTTCGTGCACCTTATGATCGAGTCCTTCCACATTATACAACTTTTTTGAGTACCTCGTGTTGGATGATGGGGGATGCCTTAATGCCCTCCTTCCAGTGGATTTCATCCCATTGACTTCAGATCATTTATTCTGGGATTGGAATCTAGATTCATTTTGAGTGCCTTGAGACTTGCAGTCATTAGTGGCAGGTTCTCTTGCCATCGACATTTCTTGGGAATACATCAATGTCCCCTGATTTATGGATCCTCTCAAGTGTTCAACCTCAACACATTTATTCACACTTGTTAGTTTGCACTATAGTACCTTTATTCCCATTTTCATTATCGGTGGGTGATCTTGCGTCTGTTAACGGTATACATTAATGACCGGTAATCAGATGATGGACTACTATGTTCAACCTCGACACCTCTATTCGCATAGTAGGACATGTACTCGTATAGGTTTGTGTAGAAGACTTTCCATATTGGTGGAATTTCTTATATGCTACCTCCTTGATCGTGCCAATGTTCATGAGATTTCAGCTCTCGTGACTTGATTCTAGTATATGTCAGATATTTCCAGCCACTATGGAGATCTTGATCTATTATATCTTCAGCCATTATGGAGATCATGGTTCTTTGTATATCTTCATCATGGATATTCTGATCTATGTATATTGTATGTGGCTATGACCACATATGTGATATCATGTATCATGCTTATTCATGGCCATTGTACTCTTATGTATCCGGGACTGATATATGTGTTTGCAGTTATGTGCAGAGTTGTATTAGTGTACTATGCTGATTGGGTGTCTGGTCTTCCATTTGGGATCCTTCATCACTCCACTTCTGGGATGGACTTATAATGTATTTCGGCCATGGTATGACCCCTCTGACCTCACACATTAGGGGGCATCTGTTATAGCAGATTTCACCACTCCAGGTGAATCACACTTTGTATGGCCTTCCCCTGTCCCGCTGGAGACTCCTTAGACCCCATGGACCATTTTTTGTCCTTTAATGTTTCCTTGATCATCCCTAAAAACATGTGAAATATGATACACGCGACTTTTAAACCTATAAGCGCGTATATACGCGGGTTTGACCACTAAAACCACGTACATCGGGATGTGTGCATAATCCAAATCCTTTTGGAGTTTTTCTTGACATGGATCCAACTCATTTGACTCCTAGCCTTCCCTATGCCTTGAGATCACTTGGATTCGACCTTTCATTACCCCTTTGAAAGCTATATAAGGAACCCCTTAGTACATTGAAGGAGAGGAAGAGAGAATTGAGAGCAAAGAAAGTATCGTCCATTGTTGCTGGAACTTATGCTTGAGTCTGCATCCCTTTGTCCCTTGGAGCACTAGCATGTTCTTCCCAAGATTGCCTTTTGCTTGTGAGCTTGCTATCGAGAGATGGAGGATTGAGTTGGTGGAGGCCCAAGTGGGGGATTCAATTTCTCCGGTTCACAGACGTGCCGTCAGAGGTTGTATCTTGTAATCTCTGATTCATATTAATAGAAATATCTTTTCCTGTCCAATAATGTGTGTTTGAATGAATATTTTATCCATGGGATTATGTCAAATGCTTGTACATTATTGATTATATATGCTAGAATAGATCTAACACCATGATATATAGAATGCTTTCATTGTTTACCTGTTGTTGAGGAAGTAGTCTATCAAATCAAGCTGAAGATTGGAAAGCTCAACGGGGATCTACTTCAACCGTCCATAATAAGGTACGAGGTCTGATCCTTTAGTGTTAGACATTTAATTTCTATTGCATATTGGAAAGGATTGATTTCTGGAGTCAAGCTGTCTGTTGTGGTACCCCAAGCCATAGGCATTTATCTCCGTAACACCAATATATATAGTATGCTTGTATTGTTTACTTGTTGTTGAGGAAGTAATCTATCAATTCAAGTTGAAGTTGGAAAGCTCAACGGGGATCTACTTCAACCGTCTGGAATAAGGTACGAGGTCTGATCCTTTAGTGTTAGATATTTAATTTCTATTGTATATTGGAAAGGATTGATTTCTATAGTCAAGCTGTCTGTTGCGGTACCCCAAGCCATAGGAATTTCTCTCTGTAACAGAATTGACATAAAATCAGCTATAACAAGTGTGATTCACCTTTTGTGGTAAAATCAGCTATAACAATCCACCTCTGGAGAAGAATCCTGATAAGAGGAAACCTACTTGGGTACGAGAACTTATCCAAGGTGAGGAAAGATATGGGGCTCCCGAAGAGAATCACAGAGAAAGAAAGAGGACCAAATCCTGCTCCGGGTATGTAGCATTACTATGTGATTTCATGTATAAAGAACCTTCCAGTTATGAAGAAGCGACATAACAAAAAGAATGGAAGGATGCTATGATCGAAGAATACCAATCGATCATGAAGAATGATTTTTGGGATTTTGTTCCAAGACCAAAAGGGAAGTCAGTTGTAACTTCCAAATGGATCTACAAGATCAAACATGCTGCAGATGGTAGCATAGAAAAATATAAGGCAAGATTTGTGGCTCGGGGTTTCTCTTAGAAAGAAGGAATAGATTATGAATAAACCTTTGCACCTGTAGCCAGATACACTTCCATCAGATCAGTACTTGCTCTGGCTGCAGTGATGAAATGGAAGATACACCAAATGGATGTCAAGACTGCTTTCTTGAATGGTGTAGTGGAAGAGGAAGTGTACGTAGAACAGCCACTCAGTTTTGAGACACATGATAGCGAGTCTCATGTGTGCAGTTTTAAGAAATCCCTGTACGGTTTGAAACAGGCACCTAGGACATGGTACAGTAGAATTGACAGCTTTCTATCCAGTTTGGGCTTTACCAAAAGTAAAGCAGATTCCAACCTTTACTACAAGGTTGAAGATGGAAACCCAGTGATGGTTCTATTGTATGTAGATGATCTATTTGTGACAGGTATGGATGGGTTTCTTGCTGATACAAAGAGAAAGCTTGCTGCCGAGTTCGAGATGAAGGACTTGGGAATGATGCATTAATTTCTAGGTATGGAGGTGTGGCAGAGTGCAAATGGAATCTTTCTTGGACAAGGGAAGTATGCTGTAGAAATCCTAAAGAGGTTTGGGATGATGGACTGCAAGGCTATGGCCACACCTATGGCATCGAACCTGAAGCTATTGAGTGATACTTCATAAGAGTTGTTTGATGCTATGATGTATTTTCAGATGATTGGGTCCTTGATGTACCTGATGAACATGAGACCAGACATTTGCTTTGCTGTGGAAACCTTGAGCCACTTCTTGATAGATCCGAGAAATGTTCACTTGATTGATGCAAAGCATGTTCTGAGGTACCTGAGGGGTACAATTTATTATGGGCTCAAGTACGATGCGAATCAGAAGATTAACCTAGAGGGTTATGTTGATTCAAATTGGGCAGGCAGTGCCATCAATAGGAAGAGCACTTCAGGGTGTTTCTTTAGTATGGGATCAGGTGTGATCTCTTGGTTTAGCAGGAAGCAATCCTGTGTGGCACTGAGTACAGCTGAAGCAGAGTATGTCGCAACCTATTCATCTAGTTGTGAGGCAGTATGTCTAAGGAAGCTACTGTCTGATTTATTTGATCTCCAGATAGATGGTACTTGTATACATTGTGACAACCAGAGTTGCGTGAATTTGTCAGAGAATCGAGTGTTCCATGACAAGTCGAAGCATATAGAGATAAAGTATCACTATATCAGGGATGTGGTGTAGAGGGGAGCAGTGAAGCTCATGTATGTTGCTACAGAAGATCAAATAGATAATGTGTTGACGAAGCCACTAGCCAGAGTGAAGTTTGAGCACTTGAGGGAGAAGCTTGGTGTTCTCCAGATCGAGGTCCCTTCCAAGAGGAAGTGACAAGTCCAGAATCCATTCTGACGAGCAGGTCAGATTTAAGGGCTGAGCCATTCTATCATGGTGAGAGGATTGGTTCCTTCCATGCCAAATATGAGTGCTGAGATCCATAGCCATTCTGATGAGGAGGTCAGATGTGAGGGTTGAGCCATTCTTTCATGGCTAAAGGATTAAGTTCCTTCCATGTGAGACGTGAGTGTTGGCCATTCTGATGAGTAGGTCAGATGTAAGGGCTACCGCCATCATAACGAGTAGGTTAGATGTAAGGGCTATGCCATTCTGTCATGACTAAAGGATTAGGTTCCTCCCATGTCAGATGTGAGTGCTGGCCATTCTAATGAATAGGTCAAATGTAAGGGCTACCGCCATTCTGACTAGTAAGTCAGATGTAAGGGCTACCGCCATTCTGACGAGTAGGTCAGATGTGAGTGCTGGCCATTCTGATGTAGGATGAGCTCCTACATAGATGCAAGGGCTACCACCTTTCTGACGAGTAGTTCAGATGTGAGTGCTGGCCATTCTGACGAGTAGGTCAGATGTAAGGGCTATTGCCTTTCTGATGAGCAGGTCAGATGTGAGTGCTGGCCATTCTAACGAGTAGGTCAGATGTAAGGGCTACCAAAGACCTACGAGGAGGTAGGCATACACCCAGCATGAAAGAAGGCTAGCTCTGTAGAAATTCCTGTGACAAGAAGAATCATGAGATAGCACATATGATGGTGACCAGAGGAGATCCAGGTCGAGCTATGATCTAGATCCAGTTATGATGATTTTGAGAGATCTAGATCGAGTGATGATCCAGATCCAGCAGTGATGATCCAGATCTAGTGATGATCCAGATCCAGTGATGATGATCCAGATCGAGTGATGATCCAGATACAGTGATGATGATCTAGATCGAGTGATGATCCAGATCCAGTGATGATGTTCCAGATCGAGTATGATCTAGTGATGTCCCAGATCGAGTATGATCCAATGATGTCCCAGATCGAGTATGATCTAGTGATGTTCCAGATCGAGTATGATCCAGTGATGTTTCAGATCGAGTATGATCCAGTGATGATTATCCAGATCAAGTGATGATCCAGATCCAGATGAATATGGCATGAAGATAAAGATGACTTGAAGACAAGCTGACTTGGAGATGCAGATGACGAGAAGATCCAGAGAAGAAGACCAGTGATGAAAATTGTGTCGAGAGAATACCTTCCTAGTTAAGAGGGAGTGTTGATGTAATTTTAACTTCAGAATGTATTCACTTGTATTTCTTATCTATTGTAACCCGATGTTTATTCCAGGATGTTATCATGTCATGTCATGCCCCGATGTTCCGATCGAGAGAATCAATAATGTAAACAATTCATGTCAAGTCATTGTGGGTAACCCTCCGATTGTCTAAGGGTTAAAGTCCCTGCAGTTCTGGGGCACTAGGGTTATTAGACTCTCCTAGTAGAGGTCAGCCCTAGTAGGGTTTTAGTTATGTCGGGATTAGTATAAATAGAGAGCTGGACTCTCTATTTAGCACACATCACATACACACTCAAGTGTAGTGCATAGTTGAGGAAGGAGAAGACACTGGGGCTAGAGAAGAAGAAGGTTACTGCTATTGGGAGTGCATCTTACTGTTTTGGGGTTTTACCTTTTGTGTTGATTCTATCTCTAAGGAAGTTGCAAAGTTTTCTCCATTTATGGTTTCGCCGAGGAAAAACACTTTGTTCATTGGCTCTTGTGTTTGATTGTTGTGCTTGTTGTTCTCTTAGTTAAAGATCCATATAATGTTAGCTTAAATGTTGAAAAACTAATACCCAACACTTTATGGGTTCCTTTCGTTCAAAGTTCTTTGTATAGTTACTATGGTTGTTAGCAGATTCTTTATTCTTTTGATTATTCGGATTGGTCTATGAATTACTTTTGTTCCCTTGGAAATTCTTACTAGGAAAATTTCTGGTGTTATTATTCTTAGAATTTTAATTAGGCACAAACTCTTTCTTTTTCTATTCAAAGTTATTATTTCCTTTGGCCTTCCAATTGGCCATGCTCTCCTTTTTACGATTATTTTCATAACAGAAATTTGCTTTTCTCATTGCTTCTTCTAATGTTTTCGGATTGTCATACTCAATTCTGTCCTTTATATGATAAGGTAAACAACTGAGAAACCGTTGTACCTTAGGTTTCTTATCCACAATATATGTCACATACCTAAGCAGACTTAGAAATTTACTATTCGGTTCTTTCATATTCATTGTACCTAGTTTTAGCTCGTAGAATTCCTTAGCCCTTTCCTCATAGTACTATTCAGATAAAAATTTCTTTTCGAAATATTTCTTAAATGTACTCCAATTTATGTTTTTCTCCCTTATACCTTTTACTCTTTTTAAGTCCCACCACCATATATCAGCCTTTCCTGTAAGATTATAAATAGCCATCCTGGCCTTTTGTTGATTAGAGTAGTTATAAATTTGGAAGTATTTCTTCATCTCGAACAGCCACGATTATGCTTCTTCCCCCTTCTCAGTTTCTCCATTAAAGGATGGTGGCTTGATCTTCTTGAACTCCCTAGAGATTTCTTCATAAGGTTTAAATTTTCTCTTCCTAGTATGGTGGTTATCTTCACTACTGTTACTAGTATACTGAAACTTTTGTTTATGTAAATCACCATATACTTTAGAAGATGAGCTACTTTAGTTTTTAACTTGTTTAGTCTTTTTATCTTTATGTTGATAACCTATATCTTCATACTCAGTTCTTTTAACTTTTCCCTCAGTATGAAATCTTTTCATTAAGATTTGATTTAGCTCCTCCTGAGATCCTAGAATCCTCTAATTTTCTTTCTTAACTGATTCCATCTCTGTTTTTTATTCTTTAACTGTTTGTAGTAGTTCGGAAGAATTATTAGTTATATCTTCTTGTATAGGTTCTTTTTGAATATTATTTCGTTCAGTGTAAGGAGATTCCTCATCCACATGTTCTTCCAATCTATCCATACCTGTCATTAACTCAGAAAAAAATTCTCTGTGTGTATCATTCAAAGAAAACAACATCAGCATATTTATTTAAATTTACTGTTCCACATAAGCAACTTGAGCTACATTCAAGCCTAGTGTTTGAACCTTGTGCTCTGATACCACATGTAATAACCCAAAAATTAGTAAAAATTTAAAATTTTTCAAGTGACATAAAATGTCTAAAGTCGTAGCTAAGTACCTGCTAAAGATTAGCGGGAAATGAAACAGTTTATAAAAGAACATGGGATTTCTTATTTATAAGAATCTATAAACTAAAAGGTGTAATCTTAAAAACTTGTGTTAGTGCTGTTAATGAATTAGTAGCTGTAATTCTATCAGAATTAGAAAAAGACTTGCATTTTGCTACTGCTATATATACTGATGTTTATGTTTTGTCAAGTAGATAAGAATTCTTGTGTGTGATTAGGGCTTACTTAGTGTTCAACTAACTCAATTGGACTGTTGGTTCCTTAGAGTTTAAGTAAGTAAGCATATGATCTAGTAGGGTGTTATTTAAATTCAAGTCGAAAAGCTATTTCCCTAGCATGATTAAGATGCTAGTCTTAGAAAATGTTTTAATATGTTGCTTGTCTTCAAGGAGGTAAAGTTAATATTTTTTCTATCGTTACAACTCCATAATAAAAGTATAACAAACTGCATTAGCATAGTTATAAAATTCTTTTCAGATACTATGCTGAAGGAAAATCAAATTACTGTTTGGTTTGAGTCCAAAAATACCATATACTTTTGTTGAAAGCAATTTTGATCTGGATTTTAACTAGGATGCATTCTTAGTACTCCATCTTTTGCTTAGTTGAAGCATACATTGGATTCTAGTTTTGAGCATCATTAAAATGAATCATACACAAGAACTACTTCGTAGTTCCTAAACCATCATCCTAGCCTATTTTTGTTGGAAAAGAGTTACTCTAAAACTCCTATGACCTAACATCCAAAGATGTATGCCATTTTTACCTTATCCTAGGTTTTTCATTATATAATTTCATGATATATAAGGATGTACTCCTTATTCTTTTTATAAGTATCGTTTACTTCAAAAAATGAGTGTACTCTCAGCTACGACTAAAACTTCATGCAACTTGATTAGTAGACTTTTGAAATATCTATATACAAAGTTTTAGCACATGAAGTTAGGAAAAGAATCTATTTAAATTTAACATAGCTTATGGGTTACTTCGTATCTTAAGATTATGATTTATAACCTATGTATCGCTAATATCCATGGCAATGATATATATTATTGGCAATCATAAACAATGTATAGTTTATAATGATCGTTGGTTTGAATTTGTAAAACATTTTGTTGCAGTACTGACTATGGAACTCTACCCACACTGGAGGAAATTTTTAGAAGGACATGTGGGATGGTTTTATCCACACAAGGGTTGACTTATAACTCCAAAACCCTACTCATTTTTTTTGTAGAGCGAGGGTTCCTCCGTCTTGTTGGCCGAGCTAAGAGCTCGCAGCCATTGGATACATGTAACCACCTTCAAGCTTGACCGCTTGCTTCCATATCCAATGCCGTGACGGTCTTGAGAGAGATCGTGAGGGGGTTCTTGGTCTTTTAAATATTATTGTGGTATACATTGAAAGTAGAAACTAGTTTTTCTTAAGGTTTCGTGGACTGTTTTTGTCTCCAGCCTGCAATTGATTGATAGAGCTCGAGCAGGAGTACTCCTTCATTCAGTTGAGTTGAAATTATCATTTTCCTTTGAAGTGGTGACTTGGTGTCTTCTTGTCTTCTGGACCGGTGCCAAAACAATCCAAGGTGGCCGTTTTATCTCAGCTTCATTCCGAAACTTTAACAGGTAAAGTCTTACACTCGTTTCCTTTTTAAGTTAGTTTCTAAAAAAGGGTTTTACAAATTTTATGAAAGACTTGTAATGATAATGTGGTTGGTAACCTTGCAGGTCCTTCTTCCAGCTCTATAGGTGGAAACGAGCTTACTCCTTCAACATTCCACTTGAGCATACAATTGGTAAGACCTGGTTGCAAACGAGGGTTTCTTCCTGCAATTTGTTGTGGTGGTTGGAAGTTAGGTTCTTTGCAGTTGAAAAAGCATGGCCTTGGTTTACCTGCTAGCTTGTTGTTTCTTGCTTGCTTGTTTCTATATGAGTTCGAAACCCTTAGAGGGTAATTTGTGTAGGGAGGATGAAGGCTATTGGAGCCATGATAAAATAGTTTTAAGTGTAAGCCTTTATAGCCTGAACAATGTAAACTTCTTTTACTACTTTTGATAGAGCTTAGCTCTATGCCTTACGAGGTTGTCGACCTTTGTCTGGTTAATTTTTAGTTTTTAAAATAGATTTTTAAAGGAAAAGAAAGACGGTTAATCAATTAACATTTGTAAGTATGATTAAAGGTTTTTACCTATCAGTAATGTATGGTTATTGTTCGATATATATTATTTTGTTTTAGCTAAGATTTGGACAGGCCTGTGTCTTAACCTGTAATTCTAAAGGCAATAATCCATTTCTTCCTATTTGATTTTGTTTTTAATAAATGGTTTTATCATTACTTTAATTATTGTCATGTAATTAAAAGGATTTACAGTGCAATGTAATTATGGAAATTCTTACTGTGTTAAGAGTACTATTATTACTTTGTTTGGCTCTTTAGGGTTAATTTTCAAGTATACCCTACAGTTTGGTGAAAGAATAAATTTTTCATGGAAAAATTCTTAGCTCTGTTTTATTATTTTCCTTCAATGATTTTTACAGCTATTTTAATTCTTATAAAGGAATATTTAGGATAAATACTACAAGCTTGAGAATAAGATTAAGTTTATCTTTCAATAACCTAGGTAGTTTCCTTGAGGTTACAGTAGAAACTTATGTTTTAATACCGAGACAAATATTGTCTAGAAATAAATTATTATGAGAATTGATTGAAATCTTTCTAAATCTAAACCCTAAGTGATAGTCTATTCATTATACCTATGTTTATTTGTTAAACTGTATCTATTGTGTTTATAAAGAATACTAGTATTAAAATAGTTCTATATGTACTATGATTACTAAATATCTTTATATTCCTATGTTCAGTTCTTTTCTGAAGTAAATAAATTCAATAGATAAATTATTTACTGTCTTTTTACAGAATAAATCATAAGCAAACTATAGCAGAATTTAGTTACATTTTTCATTCAGGGTTAAGTAAGATTCATCATATCTACCTAAACACCCAGCTGTACTAGAGTACTGCCTAAGCCAGGCATGGAAAAATACAGTATGGAATTCTATTTCTATTTAATTCTCATTTAACATATTTACTACTATTTCTAACATAATCTACTAATTACTAATTCCATCAATACACAGTTACTCCTTTCTTCATAAACCCTAATAAAATGTTAACATGCCTGCATTTGAAAACTAGTAAACATTTTACTAAAGACAGTAAATAAATATAATAACATGAAGCAAATAGAACATGTTAATGATGAGGTGACAACAACTTAAGGAGGTTGTTCCTCCCAACCAACTCCTGGAGAAATATTATAATGCCCTTCATCAGGACCCCTGAGCCCGTTTCCTGGTCCTCCTGGTAGAGTACTGGGTGAAAGATATGTCCTTACGACCTTCTGTCACCTGACTGGTCCAATTACTTCAGTAATCCAAATCTGCTCACAATAGTAAGAACTTCAGCCTGATAGCTGCAATAAGTTCAGTCTCAGCAGTTAACCTCTCAAAATCACTTCAGTAATCCTCTCCATCGAATTTCTAATGAGAAAAATCATTCACTCTGAATGATCACTTCTCAGAATGAGCAGCCTCAGTTGTCTTCAATGGGAAATTTTATAAAAATGCCTAGGTCTTTGGGGTTAGTTTTCATTTAATGAGACACCTTCTTCAATTCCACTTTCATGGGGAATCATGGCCACAAATATAGGGAAGTTGCCACCTGCAAGAGTTGGAAGTAGTTTGAGGATGCTGCCACTTGTTAGTGTACTCTCCACCCAGTCTCCTCCACTAAGTGACCAGTTAACACTCTTTTAACAGCTTCCCTAAGTTGTTGTCTCATCATTTATTTATTTATAAATAAAATATTTTGAATTACATTAATTATTCTTGACCCCACTTGGTCATCAAGTACAAACTTAGCATAAAATATAACACAATGTTCCTCAAATAACATTAAATTGTTTTTGCAAATTGGGGCATGTGACAATACATGCCCTTCATCTATCGAAGGGTTATAGGGTTTGAACCCTTGACTTGTATTTATTTTTAACTTAAATGTTAATTAATTTATATGTGACTTCTCCTAATCTGTAAATGGTTTAATAGTATAATTTTAGTTGTTTATGTTTTATGATTTTAAAACTTAGAAGATAATGATTTATGTAATAAATAACAAATACTAAGATATATATATGTATATATATGGCAGAGTTAAATTTATTCCTGAATAAGTTTGTATGAGTTCTTTAAGCCATAGTTTAACTCATGTGTATAACTAGCCCTTTTGACTGCAATGAAAGTTTATAGGAATAAAACTATGATCTTAAAATTTCTTTAATTGTTAGGAATCTAGTAAAGAAATATGACAATAAAATACTATCTGAGTGAACTCAATTATACTAACTGATAAGTACTATATAAAGAGGGTTTCGAACTCAGGTTGGAAGCTTAGTAATTTTAATTCAATTTAGATGTATATTAATTAATAACTAGATGAAATGAAATGCATTGTTTACTTAACAATGGTTATCCTAATCTATGATTGTAAATTATTGAACTGAAGGAAAATTAGTATTATGAACTCGGAAATTGATTATAATACCATAGGAAAATATCTACAGATTTTCTTTTACAGAACAATTACATTATTGTACAGTTTCCACTAAACTCCGTAGAGACTAAGGCATACTTCATAAAAAATATATATAGAACTATGATCTTTTTAACATGTTCTAACTTAAAAATAGTTACTAGTTTATAGAATCCATCAACATTCCTAAAATTCTAGATACCAATTTAGAATAAAATCATACATAATAGACAAAAAAACTTAGAACCTAGATAATTGTAGAAGGGGGGAAATCACCCAAAGAAGACCGTTCCTCCCAACCGTCTCCTGAAAGCAGCCAATATCACTTATTTTAAGACCCCCGATCATGTTCACTGAACCACTAAGATGAACAAGTTGTGTAACAGGCCAAACAAAAATATTTGCAACTTAGTAAATTAACTAACAGGATTGACTTTCACAATTTCACTTTAGTTATCTCCTCATCGAATTCCTCCTATGTGCCTGACTTTTCATTTTGCAGCAATTCACAAGGGTCTAATCACTTGGGATATAATGTAGTGATCCTCATGCTCAATTCGATGGTATTTATAATATTCCCTAGGTATCTGGGTCGGTTTTGGAATGAAATGAGCCACCTTCTCAGTTCCTGCTCTCAGGGAACATGACCACAATTAGGGATTTTGCTTCCTGCAACAACTAGAAAGTGAAATGCTAGTGCTGCCACTTGTCATTTATCCTTCTACAGCTGCTCATTCCTCCTAGTGGGTCAGTGAACACTCTTCAACAATCTCCTTTGAATAGGTGCTTCTTCATTTAATTATTTAAATAAATAAAATATTCAATTACAGTCATCCGTGACCAACTTGGTCATAAAAACTTTACAATAACTTTTAGCATAAGGTTTTCTCAAATAAATAAAAATCTTTTTTTTTTAAGTTCTAGGTGGATTACAGTAAATTTCTCCTTTGCCAAATATGTACTTTGGTTAGCGCAATCGTTGTTACAAGGGAATCTCCTACTTCCTTCAGAGTCCATATAGTGTCCGTGGAAGAATTAATCGACCTCTTAACATCCTTCAAATTGTCGAGTCTTTGCACAAATCCCCTTAATCTTTTGACAAGTTGCTTTCATTTAAGATCCTTCAAATGGATTCACGATTTGTCTAGTTTTTGCTACTAGCTATTGAACCTCACGATTCCATACATCATCATGCATGATATGCATAATTCTCTTGGTATATTCCATGCATTATGTTGTACTATGGTGATAATGATGATGATAGTGACAATGACGGTGGACATGCCGAAAATATTTTCTCAAAAATGGAGAGTTCAAGTATGTCAGAGCCCTGGAATAGAATTAAACACAACAATATTAAACACTCTTCTATAGGGTGCATATTGGTTTCCTTGATAACATACCATGATAGCCCAGGCCACCAAGAAATAAGCATTTAAGAGCATCTTAAGTGATGTATAAATGAAATTGAAAATTGTTGAAGGTGGGTATTGATTGAGTGCCTTTTTGAAGTTGAGTAAATGGAGACTCAAAGGGTATCATCGAATGGGCCAAGAATATTTGTGGAATACACAACTTACATCTCTCGGCTTGGCTTAAAAGGACTCAGATGCTAATAAATTTGTTCCAATATATCTCTTTCTCGCATATTTACAGTTCCTTTAACCACATCGTCGACTTGCTTTCGAAACAAGGTCATCAAGAGTAAGTTGATTTTTTCTTCTTTAAGCAGTGGGAAGATGGATCCCTTATATTTGAGTGTCGTCATCGTACTATCCTTTTCTGAACTATTGGTCTCTATTTTTTGGATGCTTTTTGGCCTACCTTTTTGGTATCAATCCCACTTGGGGTTGAGGTCTGGATACTTTTCCCTCTGGCTTAGGCCTTCTATGTTGTTCATCTATTGTGTCTATTATGTCTTTTTGAATACCATATGTTATGACTTGACTATTAGTTATTTGGATGATGGTTCTTAACTAAACAATCATATACATAAATAAAGTATAGTCTTTTTTAAGGGAAAAAAATAAGTTGAGTAAATGTAGTAGTAAAAGAAAGAGATGCTTCGTAGTCACTGCTTACCTACGATATGTCTTACGATCTAGCCATGTTCATTGCTATTACATGCTCTCATTGCTTTCAATTAAGATCCTAACCAATGCAAATACCATACATTTGTACTCCAACGACTTCTCATTTTGTTTCCACCACTTGGGAGCTATGGAACATTATGAAGTAGCCATATAAGCAATTAAATTTGTAGAGAAAATTCCAAGGCCTTTAATACTCATTCCAACATTAAGAAAGATTGTGCAGTATACGATGACATTCAATACAGATGTCTCTCTCAGAGTTAATATATAACTCAAACTTTCACCAGCATTTTTCTATATAATATGAGTCTTTTCGATTTCTCACATGAATTGTAGGTTAGATCGATTTAGATTTACTCTCTCCATCCTGTGGTTGTTTTCCTTTAAACTCTAGTAGATCCCTTGAAACTTTAGATTTTTGCAAGTGAAGTGATCAATGGAAAATCCTCACAACTACAAAATTACTAGTTTACTGTCAAGTTAACTTACTGCATATGGCAATGTTGAGGACATTGCCACCACTCTTGTTAAAGTAATGGTATTCAAAACAAAGCTTCAATTTCTCATTATTTTTATTTTATATTTTGCCTTTTATAGCAGAATCACTTTTACTATTAATTTGAAATTCTAACTACTTGATAAAAAAATATTATTTAAGAAAAAATAAACCCACAATTAGATTAAGAAAGCAAACAACAACAACTCCTTTATTCAAATAAAAAAGTTGTTGTTAAAAAATACACAATATCTACAATAATATTATTAAATTCAACAATAACAACAACGATGACGACAACAACAACAACCACAACAACTTCTTCTTTATTCAAATTCAAAAAACAACAACAACCACAACTTCTTTATTCAAATTCAAGACTTTAATAATATTATTGTAGATACTGTGTATTTTTTCTTATAGTTTTGTTGTGCTCGGGGACAGATTTTAACCCATTGACTTTCTCAATGTTCTAGACTCACCTCATCAGACAAATCGCTTCATGACATAGTACTTCCGAAAATAAATATAATTTAATGTTTATAAAAGGCTCAATTTGTGACTTTTGTTAAAGCTCATATGACAAACTTTAGCCAATAAAAAAGCACTTTTACGGTGGTACCGTACTTTATTTTTAAAAGAATTAATGTTTACTAAAGCCTCACTTTATGATTTTAATAAAGTTCACGCGTTAAACTTTGCTCACCTTCTTCATTCTTTCTTAAAAAGCTTCCACTTTGTCATAGTCTTGTTGATGCCTTCTAGTCTTGATTGGTCAGCAAGGGAAGGGGGCAATAGCTAAACCATACAGATTTTTTATTTTTATTTATTGTAAAACAGCTTGCCAAATTTAAGTCGTTGAAATAGAGATGTGACCATATTCCTTTAATTGGTCTTTTTCTCCAGAGAAAGAGAAAGATTGTTTGATGAATTAGTTTAGCCAAGAAAAAATAACTTGCTTATACTAATAGAGTATAGAGAAGCTTTCACTCTTAAGCTAAAAGTAGCATATGACAAAAATCACTCTTTAACTAAAGTAATGGGGTATTTATTAAAAATAAAACATGACAAAAATCACCTTTAATTAAAAAATAAATAATAAAATATTTATTTAAAAAAATAACACATAACAAAAATCACCCTTTAGCTAAAAAAGAATGAGGTAATAAAGTGAGAGTATTAAAA
The DNA here is from genome assembly GCA_001517045.1 of Pseudotsuga menziesii. Classification (NCBI taxonomy): domain Eukaryota; kingdom Viridiplantae; phylum Streptophyta; class Pinopsida; order Pinales; family Pinaceae; genus Pseudotsuga; species Pseudotsuga menziesii. The sequence continues at coordinate 514,581 of LPNX010430433.1, forward strand.
AAAAGGCCAAAACAAAAATCACCATTTAATTAAAAAGAGGTAAGTGTTTATTTAAAAATATATATTAAGTCTATCTTGCATGTGGCTTCACATATTTTCCACAAACACACGTGTACTTGAACAAAGGTGGAAGAATAAAAACACTCCACTCTCATTGACCATCAAATCACTCCTATATGATTAATTAATCATGGTTCTATTTGGTTGATTCACTTAATAATATATGTTTGTTGTTATTAATAATATATTAATAAGTTAAAAATTATTATTTATTTATATTAATTATTATTATAAAAAATACCTATTAAATCGATTAATGTTATTATTCTTTAATTTATTATTATCAATAAATCAATTAATATTGTTATTCTTTAATTTATTATTATTAATAAATCAAATACTGATTTAAAGATATAAAGTGGGGACAAGAAGTCTAAACGTAAGTTCAAGTTCTCTTGTAAGCTTTGCGGGCAATATCTTCTCACTCACTTGTTCCCTTGTATAGAAGATGCCTCGAAATTCATTGCACACAGTCCAGTTGTGTCCCCATCCTTTATCGCATAATCAAAATATGAATTCGATGACCATGGACTCTAGAAGTGCTTCTAGTGGGAATCAAAACCCATTGAACACTGCAAGTGGCCATGGTTGCATCAACATGATGTCCGCCGAGAATGTTGTGACGCAAGCTAAATATTATGGTTTGTGGCAACATTACCTAGGGAAAGAACTTGCTCCACCCGAGACCCATTTGCGTATTGATAAACCTAGTCACAAGCCTGAAGTTCCACCTCACATTCCTAAGAGAGTCTTAAAGAATTCGAGGCATAATCCTAATGCCTGAGCCGCCCTGAACTATTCCATTTTCGAGGATTTGGGACAAAGTCCTTGTGCGATGTCTACCCTAGAAGTTCTTCAAACTTGACCTTCACAGAGGAAATCCTTGTTGTCTTCCCTTAGGGTAGTTGATTCAAAGCCTTCCTCAGTGATTCAATTCGAAACTCATGAAGTCCAGCCTCACTTTCCTTACTATGTGTCTCTTTTAGTGCACATAAAGTGTATGAACAACACCATTAAACACACAGTGATTGATGAAGGCACTATGGCTTTTGTGATTTCTATAGTCGGTTGGAAGGGATTTGGTTCTCCTACGTTGTCAAAACTTGGAACCATTTTACTGATTTTGAGGGGATATCCTTTTGGTCGCATGGTATACTTCCTTCTCTTGAGGTCCAATTAGGAGGGAAGACTATGACGATCGAGGTTGAGGTGATTGATGCGCCCCTCGACTATAACCTTTTATTGGGTCGAAACTAGATTTACAATATGAAAGCGGTCGCGACATTCCTCTTCCGAGTGATTTGTTTTCCTTTTGAAGGGAGGATTGTTACATTAAATCAGAAATCTTTTGATAATATCAGTACATAAGCATTGTCGGGAGCTACGATCCCGGTCATTGATAATTCTCAGCCAACAAATGAGAATGTTGGGGTGGGAATGTATCTATCATTGATGGGAAATTTAAAGTTTTTCGCACCAATACTTACTATATGTTCCAGTCTTGGTGGAGATTCGTCATCCTTGAGTTCAGTTCGATTTCACATTTCGCATTTGGAAGATCCTTGGACTCTCCCTTCTCCCAGCTCTTGGGATGAAGACCCTAGACCTATGAAGATGGACATGTCATTATTTACAACATTGGTGGATTATCAAGCTAATCTTGGTCCTGTTGTATATTCTAGTCCTTCCTCTTCATTAACGGAGGAGGAAGACCCTTATACAATGCTTTCTTGGGTAGTTGCATCATCTCACATGCATTACTACTTCGATGATATTTTTCCAACGGATGAAGCTATTCTCGAAGCTATATATGGTATAGAACAACCTTGCGGAGAGTTACATCATAGCTCTTACTTTTTTCCTAAGCTTGAATATATGGATTGTGATGACTATAGGGCGATCCTTAGAAAGAAATTTGGTAGTCCCATCGTCCCACTAGGCACTCCTAGTAAGTCTGTCGAAGGGAACATGGCCAATTTGTCACCAACCATACCTATAAACATTTCTCGAACTCTTGGAAAGATTGAAAATATGTACATTGGGGCGGATTGTTCCCTCGATGAGATTGAAGCGTACACCAACCTCTTCAAATAATTTATAGATGTTTTTGCTTGGTTGTATGAGGAAATGCCAGGGATAGACCCTTGTATTATTGAACATGAGATTAAAACTATTCAAATTCTAGACTTGTTCGGCAACGTTTACGTGTGATGAATCCTAGAAAAGAGCCTGCTATTAAGACAAAGATAGAGAAGTTGCGTAAGGCTGGATTCATTTATCTGGTTCCCTTAACCGAATGGGTATCCAAATCTGTTTTGGTTGATAAGAAACATGGAAGTATGTGTGTATGCACTGATTTCATAGACATGAACGGAGCGTGTTCTAAGGATAAATTCCCCACACCATTTATTGATCAGATTTTGGATGAGTGTGCGGGAAGCGAGGTGTTCTCATTTATGGATGGATTTTTCAGGGTATAATCAGATTCAGATCAAACCTGAGGATCAACCTAAAACGAATTTCATTTGTCCTTGGGGTACGTTTGCGTATTGAAAAATTCCTTTCGGCCTTAGGAGTGTCGGAGCTACTTTCAATGGTCTATGACCTTCGCTTTTTACGAGCTTAAGTGCATAATTGAAGTGTATCTTGATGATTTAGCTGCTCACTCTCATTTAAGAATGGATCATCCTGACCATCTACGCTTGGTTTTCAAAAGATGTCGTCGATATCAAATGCGATTAAATCTTCAAAAATGCATATTTTAAATGAGAGTAGGTCACTTACTAGGGTTTATCGTTTCCAAGGATGGCATTAGGGTCGACCCTTTAAAGGTTGAGGCAATACTTCAATTGTCTCCCCTGTGCAATATTAGGCATCTTCAGAGTTTGCAAGGGATGGAAAACTTCTTACGAATATTCATTGTCAATTTTTCCAATTTGACTAAGGGTTTCATGCGCTTATTGAAGAAAGACATGCCTTTTATCAAGAATGAGCAATCCCATCAGTCTTTCAATGCTTTAAAGAAATCCTTGGCATCATCTCCCTCTGCTTAGTCCACCCGACTACATTTATGATTTCTTATTATATGTGGCCGTGTTTCAAGAGATGATTGGTATGGTATTGGTTAAAGAGGATGAGTAGCTTCAAGAGCATGTCATCTATTATCTTACCCAAAACCTCACTGATGCGTAACTTCATTATACTCATGTCAATAAGCTAGCCCTATCTACTATCCATGTAATCCAATGTTTGAGGCATTACATGTTCCTTTGCAAAAATTTGGTTGTGGCTCACATTAATCCATTTCAATTCATCCTCACCAAATGGATGATAGGGGGGGAATACAATATATGGATTGTGATTTTCCAAGAATTCGAGCTCAAGTTTGTTTCAGAAAAGTCAAAGAAATCCTTGATTTTTGTGGAGCTCATATCAGACTTTCCTAGTCTAGATGAAGGGGATATTCATGAATACTCTTTCGTTGATGAGCATATTTTTCTCATTTCGACTATGGACCCATGGTATGGGGATATTATTGTCTATTTGCAAAATTTGAAGGTTCCTTCTCACCTCTCACGAGATGAGTGTCGAAATTTATGTCACGTGGCTAAGAATTGTTAGGTCATGGATTTGTCCATATTTTCATCACCTATCGACATATATTTCATCCACTTTATTCATATTATTATCCATTTATCATTCCATTTTCCATCCATTTGTTGTAACTGCCCATAAAATATCATGTTACTTCCATTGACGCTTTAGTGGTTAATCACGATTATTTTCCTTTATTTTTAATGAATTGAAAACTATTATGCATAATTTTACTAATGATGGTTTGTGGAGTGATTTGTCACATACATGACACTCGCAGCTAGCTATTACATCCTTAACAAAAAATGCATTGCAAATAATAACACCTTGATTCACGTCTCGATTTTTGGGAATATGGAAAAGAATATCAAAACTCCGAGACATGGGTTTTGTGCATAACGGCCTCATTTACCTAACTCGTGAAGAAATTGCCAAACACAGATACGGTTTAGGAGATACAACTGGTTCTCTAAACATGTAATTCTAAGATTTACTATTGCAGCTAGTTTTCCAAATTAGTGAATTTGTTGAAACAGATCACAAGTTGGGGATTTGGTTTCTCATTCTCCTGAGATAACTTTATGTATAAATATGTAATCAATCTCATTGAGGGGAGAGGAGAGCAAAGTAATGTTATGTTGTAGGATTTAATCCAGACTCTATTATAATACTTTCATTCTGATGATACATGCTAGAAGATTCTTAATTCTGGAGTTGTAGACTTTCATTATGGAGATCTAGATCTGCTCAGTGGAGGAAGGGCCCTCTCTCTTGAGTAGATGCTGATAGTGTTGATTGTAAGTGTGTTATTTTATATATCGTTTATTACTTAGTTCATGATTTCAGTCATTAGATTTATGATAGTTGTATGTTTTTATTCATTAGATTTGTCATAGTTGTTTTCCTATTAATTCGTTTGATATATTGTTGGCCAACATAGCATTTCTTTCAGATTTATGTGTTTAGATCTTGCTTCATAAGAATTGATTTTGGTGAAGTGTGATTAGATTTATAGTTTTGATTTACGAATATGATTGGGGTTTGTTTTCTTTTCAAGAAGGTGTGATCTAGTTTATAATGAGTTTTGATTTCATACCAATAGATCAACAGTGCAAGGTAGAAATTGTGCTTGCATAGATATTGCACGATAGATTTGAAATAAAAGAATTCCTCAGGTTGATAATTTATGTTTGGGAGTTTTATTTGCTTAATTAATTAGACAATTAATTCGACCAACATTTTGGCGTCGTTGCCGGGGATGTTATCAATGGTGCAAAAGGAGATCTAACATTGTTTTGTAGATGCATTGTTAAAATAGGGCATGTAGGTTGCATGATTACTTTTTAGTGCATTGAATTTTCTTTGAGTGTGTTTTTTTTATTCTTTCTTTTCATTTAATTTTATTTGATTTTCAACTTTTGGAGCATAAATCGTATCATCCTCTTAGTGGTGTTGTAAGCACCACCCATTATACTAACAAGTTGATAGGAAAATTTGAAGGAGAAGCCTCAGAATAGCACATGAAGAATCTATTAAGAGATGACAGGTAAGAAAGATGGAGAAGTTGTTACCTTTGAATTTCCCATCAGATATTTGGGAGGAGTGGCACCAACAAAAACAATTCCCCCACATGTTCTACCAAATTTTCACAGTTTGGAAAATGAAGACCCTGATGTATTTTTATTTCAATTTGAAGTACTTTGTAGGGCCTATGTTAATTGTGCTAATGATCAAAAATTGAATGTGTTTCCCCTTACTCTAAAAGGAACAGCCCTCCGATGGTTCATGAGCCTCGGTTGGAGTTGCATACAAACTTGGGAAGAGATGAAACATGTATTCTTGAAAAGGTACCAAGATTATTATAGGGTCAATGAAGAAATATTCGAAATGACACAAGGAGAAGAAGAGAGTCTGGAGGAATACATGGGCCGCTTTCAATATAACCTCCAAAGATACAAACAAAGGCAACTGGGGAAGGAGGCTTTGAAAACACTTTTGCTCAAGGAAATCCACGCTAAATATTTAGAAATATTAAATCTGATGGGAAGAGGTAATGTATTTTAGCTAGAATATGATGATATTTATGAGTTATGTAGAAGGTATTCAAGAGAAAATTTCAAGACTGGTAAGAATTCTAGCCATCATTCTTTTCAATCCTTGAAATCTGCTACAAGAACTAGAGTTATAGGTGCTAAAATCAGTAATTTATTTGAAATTTCTAAAGCTGATTCACAATTGGGTGTTTTGAAGTATAAGGAAAAGAATGAGAAAATAAGAGAAGCAAGGGATTTCCCTTTGGAGAGTCTTGAAAGTTGTAGTATATGTGACTTGAAGCATTCCATGGATTGCTGCCCCTCCTTACCTTGGATGAAAACAACATATCAAAGAGATATGGGAGTTGTAGCCAACTCATTGCAACAGTCATGGAAATCATGGCCTACATGTATGGTTCAAAATTTTATCCCTCAATTTCTTTACTCTCATACTCAATCATTGAATACTCCTCCACCATGGAAGTTGTTGCGGCCTCAATTTAACTCTTACCTAACTTATCCACAAGGTTGGAATGGTCTGTCTTATGATCACATGGCAACTCTCCTTCATGCTACAACACAACTTGGTCCTTCAATATCAACCTCACAAACCAATCCTCTACATCAGCCACATCTATCTTATCATCAAACTCCTTGGTATCCAACACAATTTTCTATCCAATCCACCCTCCACCCTAACCATAATAAAGTAGTACAATATGGTTATATTGCTGAGCTGCAAAAATTTTCTACATTTCCCTCATGTTCTACCTCCCCTACACCGCTGCAAAAAGACAGTGCATTGTTGCAGCAAATCCGTACGAGGCATGAACATGTTTTAAGTCCAAGACTTGGAAGTGAAGTTTCTTGTCATCATCAACAAGTTAACAAGATCCAAAAATTTGATGAAGAATAGACATGGGAACCAAAAATTGAAGCATCCTTTACATCATTAGATTTGAATCTCTTATGCATTGAGGAAGATCAGTTTACTAAGGAGCTTCATGGTGTAACAACCATGAGAAATCAAGGGAACAAATACTATATTTAAGCTTGGTTTCAATCTGTCATTGGTCTGCAGTATCATTCCATACTTCAAAAATTCTTGGCATCATCATTTCAAGGGAAGTTGATCTTTCATATCCTAGCATTCATAAAATTATATTTTTCTGTTGGAAGTATGAGCATACTTGACTCACTTCTTCGAAAGTGGCTCCATTAGAAATATGCATACACTTGAACATTTTTTATATTTCCAAGTAGAATAGCGTAGGATAGAATAACAGAATAAAACCATGCTTTTGTTTTCTTTTTGTTTTTTTTGAATAAGTATGCTCTCTTCCTGCACCTTGTTGTGATCTGGAAGATAAGAAAGTAGAAAGATAAGGAATGAGTATGAGATGTTTTCAGGGATGCTTTGGAATTGTTGACTATTTGAACAAAATGCTTAAATCATTTTTGTCTTCAATTTTCCAATTTTAATTTGTCTCTATTTGTTACAAATATAAATAAATAAAAAGCAAAATCCTCCCTGAAAACAAAATTACAGTAATTAGGTAAGGTGAATGAAGAATCCATGGTAAAATGAGCCAACGATTATGGAACCCTTCAAGCTTGAACTTTGGCATGAATTTGCTAGCTGCAACATCGAGCTATGACTGTCAGCAGTGATAATGAGATGCAACACCCAGCTATGACAGTTAGATACAACACCCAGCTTTGATGGTCAGCCGTGATAGTTAGTTGTGACTATTAGTTGTGATAGTGACCTGCAACACCCAGCTATGATAGTGAGTTGCAACACCCTGCTGTGACTGTCAGCTGTGACAGTGAGCTACAACATCCATCTGTGACTGTCATGTAGGTGAAAATTTATGGGTTTGAGATACTTTTGTGCTGCACATCATGGTATGTATTTATTTTCAATTTACATACACATCCATAAAAATACACATTCTTTATTCAACATTATATCATTTTTAAGAGTTGCAGCAGCGACTGCAACAGACTGTGTAAGTCAATCTAGGTACTACATGCTTGAAATTTTTGGTATGGGTGTGTGATATATTGAAATTTACATTATTAAAAACATTCACACCTATTCTGGTCACTTTTTGGGAGCCATATTTAATTTTTTTGGATTTCTATGGCATTTTGACTTGAAATTTTTACTAAAGCACACACGTGACAATCTGTTTTTGGGAGACCAAGTGGACATATTTTTGAAACCTGTTTACATTCCAAGAATCCCTTTGAATCTATTTTTCAAAACAATTTTAATTTTTAAGGTTGGGCATCAAACAAAAAATTTATGGTCAAAATACTAATGGGGTGTCAAGTAGGAAGCTTGAGAACAGAGCTGGGAAACTCAATTTTTTGATACCTTATTGGAAATATATTGAAAACATGTTTCATTGGTATATTCTCCTATTAATATAGTTTACAACTCAATTTGAATCACTCCATTCCGATATCGTATGCAAATTTTATGAGCGAAATACCGACTGCCTATCACAAATCAGCATTCCTAAAACTTTGTTTACTAGACTGCTCATTGGCCTATTTGACCCATAAATTCTTATTAGATTAAAAACCTATTTCTAATGGATATATATACATTAATATACTTTCATCTCCAATTTGAATCACATCAATCTGTTATCAAACGAAAACGTTAATCCTAAAACCGTGACTGTTGGTTTAGTCTAGAATTTGAAAAACACCTTGTCATGCACGCTGTTACTGAGAAAATTTGAAATATAATCGCATATAATTTTAAAAACCTATTTCTAAGGGACATATACCTATAAATTTCATTTCATTTTTCTTTTGAATCACTCAAATCAGATGAGGAACAAAGAATGTATGATCGAAACACTGCTAGTGTGTATAATTTGTCATTGTTCTCCCGCATGTATAATCTGAACTTGCTTCATTCATTTTTTTTTTCTTGAATTTGTTTTATAAGTTATTTATTGTTATTTTATTTTTTTCATAAGTGTTGGATTAAGAGAGACCAATCACATCTTTTCTTCTATCATCTCATGTTTTATTACAGGCAAGTGCTAGGTTTTTGCAGGTCCTTGGAAGAAGAAGGTCAATGCAAGCATGAGTGACTCTTAAAGACTTTTTCTCAATTTGCAAATGGATTGAACATACAAAATTGATATATTGATGTGTTTCCAAAGTCAAGTCCCATTTCTACATGCCAGGAATCCTTTTTAAACACCCGTCATACCAATTGTTTCCAAAAGAAACCCCTCAAGAAGCCAATTGTGCTATGGTAGATTCATTCACCCTACTCATTTCAAAACCCTAAAAATCCATTCATGTCGAAGTCCCATTTTCCACTGCTTATGTAGTCAACCTTAAGCTTTTTATTTTCCATCATGACTTCACATATACTTTCCACTTATGAGTTTCATGTTGGTTCTATTTTTCACTATGATTCTTCACAATCATTAATTTGGTACTCGTATTGGATGATGTGAAATTCATTAAGGTCCATCTTCCAATGGTATTGTCCCATCGACTCCAGTACATCATCTGGGATTGAGATTAGAGTTTTTTTAGTGCCATGGGATCTGCATGAATCAATGGCATATTTCCTTGTTGTTAATCATAGGGATTCATCAATGCCTTTTGATTGACAAATATTGAAGGTGACTTGACTCCAACACATTCATTCTTACCTATCAAGATGCACTAAGGGAATTTAGAGCTCGCTATCATCAAAGGTGATTTGCGTCACATTGGTTAACGACATACATTGATAGTCATTAATCCATTGATTTATTTCCATACTCGACTTCATCACATTCATTCGCACCGTAAGAATTATACCTCATTCTTTTAGCAGCTGAAGATTATGTGATCTAATTGTTTCAACAGTGACTTGTAGCATCATTTTTTTTTCAGTAGTTTTGCAATTCCTTTCCATTTTCTTCCATCAATTAGTAGTCTTACATGCCTCCAGTACAACACAATTTGGATCAAATTCAACCCAATTTAGTTTCAGCTCTCATATACATCTCTCTCAACAATAGTTTGTCCTACATCAGCTCCAACAAACATTAGTACATCCATGCCAATCAAATATTCCACGGAGGTAAAACATGAGGTAAAATAGCATGATTTTTTATTTATTAAATATTTAGGAATATGTCGTGAAGAATCACTAAGAATTATCCATTTCTATTTTCTGTGTAGCATTTTCTGTCTATCCATTTACATCCTTTCCCACTCAATTCTAACACTTCATCATTTACACACATCCAAATCAAGTCCTTCCCTACATCTCCTACATCCAAGTATAAAGAGATGCCTTCCTGCTGCCAGACAAGAACCAATAGCGGGTAGAAAAGATATGTTGTTGTTTATCCACAAAAAAGAATAGGGCCAAGAACCATTCCACTCTACACATGCATGAGCCTAAAAATTATTGGAAGAATAAAGTTGGTAAGAAAAGATGCTCTGCTACCACATAAATACCAATGGTAAGAAGAAATCAAGCAGTTGATGCACATGCTACAGAAGCTATTGGAAGAAAGGAATAGGTTGTCCACAAGAACCTATAGCACATGAAGTTGTTGTAGAATCCTATGCTGCCATATAAAATAGAATACATGCAGAGGTATGAATTTATTCACATCTTGAAAGGATTCTATGAATATAAATCAAGCTGATATTTATTGCACTATTATTAATAAGAAGGATAATGCATTTTGAGCCTATATACATGTGGTGGCAATATAATTCTGAGTATGGTATTATTGGAATCTTGGAGTAGAGTCAATTGTAGTGGTCTGAGCATATTAAAGCATTGTCATTCTTCTACCTACAGTGCTTAAAGGAAGATATTGCCCTCTTTAGCAATTTGTGGCAGCACTCTCTTGTACATTGAAATCTTCAAATCCAAGGAATTTCATGGGCAAGAGAAGTGTTTTGAAAGTGTCTAATATTTGTTTCAAGGTTTCAATTTGGATCTCCAAACTTACAGGTACTTAGAACAACCTTCATATAGAATGATAAGTTCATATAAATCCAAAATATGTTGGGGGTAAGAATGGTAAGGGATGAGATTTATTTTCATGGATATGGGTATATGTCATAGTTCTCCATCCTTTTTCATTTGGAGAGTTCTTCTCATGGAGTTTCATTTTTCAAATGTCTTGGAAAATCAAATAAACATAGGACTTTGATGCACATATTCTTGCTGGTCATAAAAGAAAAAAATCTCATTATGTTTTCCACAACTCTTGCATTTTCCAGATCCAATGTGTTCTCTCTCAACAAATTGAAGAAGTTTCTTTGCCAAAGTTGTGAACTGTTGATTTAATGATTGCATTATAGTAATGGCTTACAAAAACTAAGAGTTCATAATCTTATTGGGAATAAAATTAAAGCTCACATTGAAGGTTGTTGGATGGACATGTTTTGTCATACAGTTTGGTTTGTCTCTTACCAACCATGAGCATCAACACAAATGAAGTGGTTTCAGCCTGTTATAATAGCTCTCTAACAACTTTTCAAGATTTGATCTGAAGTTTACTCCAGCAATCCTGTAACAACCTATTGATCTCCATTTTATTTTCAAATTTGGGCACACGGTATTCTACATGATTCAGGCCTTTTGTTCCACAACAAGAACATACTTCCATTTATCAAGATATCAAGCAAAGGATTCATTGTTCAGGCCTTTCATATGTCATTTCATGATTCGTCATCTTGAAGATTCAGTTTGGGTAAGGATTGATATGTAGATCAAAACTTGTTTTCTGCCTTGAAGAGTCTCACCACAACATAATTACATGATATATCCTCAGTTTGGGGGAGATGGCTATTTTTAACATAGCTGAAAATTCATCTCTTCCCTGAGGACATGCGACATATTCAGTTTGGGGGAATGGTTTTTGGCATTCTTTGTGCATACTTGTTTTTACTCATTCGCAGCTTGCAACAGTGCATAAATTTATTTAAGGATATATTTCAAATTGTGAGATATTTTTTCATGAAATTTTGAGGGAATACACATCATGGTAAGAATAAAAAGCGTGGAAAGTTTTAGCTCAATCCAGTGCACTGTTCTCGAGAAAATGGGCATCATCACCTACATCCAATTTGCATTTTTCTTGAAATTTGTGATATGGGTTTCTCTTATTTTTGGTGTGGAGATGCATTAGAATGGTAAATACTTGCTTGCAAAATTTTCACCAAACCTAGTTTGTATTTTGTGAAATATTGGTTCAGGAAGTTTAGCTGCAACACATCTTTATTCATGTTTGTCTACAAAAGTCCAGAAATTGAAATGAGCATATCTTGCAATTGGTAAATTGGATTCTCATTATTTTTTGGAATAAAGTGCATAATATCAAGATGAACAAGCCTGGTAATATTCATCCTAATCCAACACACGATTTTTGATAAAATGGCCATCATCACCTACAACCAATTTGAAATGTTTCTTGAAATATGTGATGTGGATTTCTCTAATTTTTGGTGTGTAGGTGCACTGGACTAGTAAAAAATTTCCTGCAAAATTTTAGCTGAACCCAATTCATAGTTTGGGAGAAAATGACTTCAGAAGTTTTTTGCTCAAAAGGCTGTGACTCCACTAAATTTAGCGCTCTTTGGCTGTGACTGCGCTAAATTTAGCGCTCTTTGAGCTACGACTCTACCAAAATATTCACAAAATTCTTCGCTAAATTTAGCACTCTTTGGTCTGCGGCTCCACTAAATTTAGTGCTCTTTGGGTTGCGACTCCGCCAAATTCTCCTCTAAAAAAAAGTTGTGTGTTATCACTCTAGGAGACTCCTCTAGGTTGTAGCTCCAGGATGCCTAGTAACTTAAAATTTATTTTAGGTTTTTCTGATATGGATCAAGTCAGGTGACCTATATAACCTCCGACTCTCAAGAAATGCATGAAGCTCACTCAATCACAAGGATTTTAGTTACAACTTGTTCAGTAGTTTGAAAATAAGGTGCAGGGATGGAGAACTCATCAAGCTGGCAGACTTACATACAAAACAGAGGCATATAAATGGCTAAATCCTAACAATGATGGTACTTATAAATCAAATCACATTAACTCACCAATAGGATGATAGCTATTAGCTATTAATCAACTTGAAAATTACTTAAATGCACATTCAGGCATAAGTTCAGTAAAGATAAAGATGATGGCTAAACAACTCATAACAAAAGAGCTTACAATTAGAACAAACAAGATGAGACACTTCACAATAGAATAGGCTTACAAATCCCTAAATTCAAACCCTTATTATAAAATCAATCATGGGCTTTATAGCCTTCTACAAAAATGACAGATCCTGAAAATCCGATCTGTTTACACAAAAAATACTTGAAAGTGATAGTTTTCTCAGATTAGGGCTTCCAACCCTTGCTAACTATTTGTCTATCTATTGTGAAGATCTAGTTCACTAAGTGAAATTTTAATAACTGAAGTGGTCGCTGATAATCACCACTGCTGGTTCAGTGTGAAATTTCCACCAATAGCTAGTGTCTTGGTGTTTTAACTGAAGTGACCTTCCTTGTTTAATCCACCAGATTTTTCTATTTTACCGCCACGGTCGCTGATCAGAAGCTCTGTCATCTAGCACATCAGCACCCTAGATCAGAATGCTGCCACTGTTTTAGAGGTGAAACGAACTAATTTTATCACTGTCGGAAGTATTTTGTTAAAGGAATCGAGGCATTAGTCCTCTACATCGTTGATGGAAAGAATTGTTATTCGTCGATGCATGTAACTATTATTCGGAATGATTTGTGTGATTGATCAAAAGCCTTGTCCGTTGCGTCACCGACACTGCGGATCTGCTTAGCATTACCTCGTCTATTTGTAGTCCTTATTTCTTTCGATCGCAGATGCTTTTCTATTGATTGATTGGAATCCTTGTCCATTGCCTTACCGACACTGCGGAGCTGCTGGGTTCTAAACTCGCCAATCCATAGCCCTTAGTTCTTTCAATCGTTGATGAGTCTCTATTGTCGTGGAACCCGCAATTGGTCTGTCTCCCACCATTGCAGCTCCTTATTGGACTATCTTTCCAATCCATAGTCCTTAGTTCTTCTGATCACCAATTATTTTCTATTGATTGATGTGAACCCGTAGTCAGTCTGTCTCCCATCGTTGCGGCTCCTTAGTGGACTATTGTGCCAGCGATTAGTGTTTTCAAGTCCTGATGCGTAGTCCTTAGTTCTTCCGATCGTCGATGATTTTCTCTTGTGGCGGAACCTATAGTCAGTCTATCTTCCGCCATTGTGGCTCCTTAGTGAACTATTGTGACGACGGTCAGTGTTTTCAAGTTCCTACCCATAGTCCTTAGTTGTTTCGATCGCCGATGATTTTCTGTTGTGGCGGAACCCGTAGTCATTTTGTTTCCCGCCGTTGCGGCTTCTTAGTGAAATACCTTGCCGACGGGTTATGTTTTCAAGCTCCGATGCCTTATTAAGTAGTGGTTTCGATTTCTGATCAGTGACTTCGGTGGAATTTTAGTGTTTTATACTGCCGACATTGCAGAAACTTTCAGCTTTACTTCGTCGATCCATAGTCCTTAGTTCTTCTGATCGTCGAAGTTTTCATCTGATCATCGAAGACGCAGTCTGTATGTCTATCGGTGGCTAATGAGATGTTCTGATCCTCGCTCAAGCCACCAAAGCTACAACTTTGTGAAATTTTCTTAAAAAACAAAGGCTTTCAAACTGTTAGTGATATTCATATCCCTCATTGCATGAATTAAATTCTTCATACTATCGAAATAAATTATTTTGGGAGATAACATCTGGCTCCTACTTGGGGATGGGAACCTCCCAGTGAGGTCCCAAGAACCCCAGACCAAAATGCCTTTCCCTAAAAGCAACTAAGTAACTTAACACTATCCTTTATTGTTCTATTGGGCATGGATTTTATTCTGAAAGAAAAACAACCTACTATCTACTAATTTACAATCATATGGCCTCAGAGCCTTAAATAAAATAGAGCTTCAAGAAACACCCATTTACTAGGCCATCAAATACCTCTTCACCTTCCAGACTCTGCAATTTGAAGGTGTTATTCTTATGTACCTGGGCTATCACAAAAGGGCCAATCCACAAAGAGTTGAATTTTCCATGTTTCCCCTTGTCTCGTCTGACAACATCCCACTTGAGGACCCAATATCCGACCTGGAAGTTGTCTACCTTTTCTATTTTGATATACATGCCCTTTATCCTTTGTTGATGAGCTTCTGATTTTCCTACAACTTGCTCCCTTATTTGCTGTAATTCTACCAAATCCATCATCCTTCTTATCATATCATTTGGTTCATCCTCCTCTTCCTGAAAGAACTTTGCCACTGGAAGGATGAGCTGGATAGGAAAGATGGCCTCAGTGCCATAAACTAGTTTGAATGGAGAAGTCCCTATGGATCTTTTGTCTGTTACCTTATCATCCCATAAAGCAAATTTAAGATTTGAGTCCCAGCTTTTCTGATTTGTCTCTAGTAGTTTCCTGATGATTCTGACTAAGCTTTTGTTGGATGACTTAGCCAGGCCATTTCCTTGTGGGTAATAGGATGTGGAGTGCACCAGTTGAATACCCATTGATTCACACATTTTAAGTAATGCCCCAGCTTTAAAAGCTGGTGCATTATCAGTTACTAAGCTTACTGGGAAACCAAACCTGTTGAAGATGTTCTCATATAAAAATCTCATGATGACTTGATGAGTGGCATTTCTGGTGGGCACTGCTTCTATCCATTTGGTAAAGTAGTCACTGGCTACTAAGATCCATTTATGATGTCCACTAGAAGATGGATTTATTTCAACTATGAAATCCATACCCCATTGCTGGAAATGCCCATTCACTGTAACATGCCAAAGGGGAAAGGATTTGAGTTGTTGCTTCCCTATAAATCTTTGACATTGGTCATGGGCCCTTACAAAAGTGCATACATCAGCAAAGATGAATGGCCAATAGTACCTGCTCTTAGGATCTTGCGGGCTGTGGTTTTCCACTAGTGGTGGCCTCCACATGTACTGGAATGAAAGTGATGCATGACCTGTTCTGCTTCCTCTTTATCTAGACACCTTAACAAAATTCTAGACTTATCCCTCCAGTACAACAATTTGTCAATTATGCAAAACTTAACAGATTTCAACTTAAGAGATCGTGCTTGGTTAGGAGTGAGATAAGGAGAAACTTCTAATTTTTTCAAAAATTGAATGATACCTAAATACCACTCACATGAAGATATGTTCTCAACTACTGATGGACTGTTATTCTGATCTTGATTTACTTTTGTTTCCGCTGCTACCATAGTATGCACCTTTGCTGATCTGACACATGTGAAATTTATTCCCAACAGTTCACATTTTTCTTTGGCCATGAGTTTGGCCATACCTAATCCCCTTACCAGTTTGGTGGGTTTCACCTCTACATCAAACTCAATGAGTTTGGCAATCCACTTAGCTCTCTTCCCATCAATGTCAGGCTGAGTCAAAACATCCTTCATAGCAGCTGAAGGGACATATGCAATGACCTTTGCATAGAGAATGTAGATTCTGAAAGTCTTCAAAGATTTTATGAGAGCATAAGATTGCTTCTCAATTGGGTCATACTTCATCTCAGCATCTCTCAAGGTTTCTCTGAAAAAAAGAAATTGGATGATCAAGACCTTCATCATTCTTTTGTAATAGTACATCTATCACTGTGTCCTAATATGCAAAAGAGAAAATCATTAAAAACCATTGGTGTAGTCGGGACTAATCAGGGTTGGGGCCTCCATGATGGCTTTCTTAATATCTTCAAAAGATTTTCTTGCTTGGTCAGTCCACTTTATTTCTGCATCCCTTTTTAGCATGACTGTTATATGCTTTACCGGCTCAGAGAAATTTGGAATAAACCTTTTGAAAAAGTTTATCTTGACCAAAAAGGAATGAATATCTCTTTTTGACCTTGGTATTGACATTTTTTGGATTGCTTCCACCCTCATCGGATCGATATTTACACCTTCAGCTAAGACTATGTGGCCTAGGAGCTTTCCTTCATTGAGTCCAAATTGGGACTTCTTGGGGTTCAGTGATATTCCATACCTTCTGCACTTCAGAAATACCTTCCTTAAATGATGCAAGTGGTCATGATGGCTATGAGATTAAACTCTTAAGTCATCCAAATATATCAGCACAAATTTATCTTTTATCCCTACAAAAGCTAGGTCCATATCTCTCTAAAAAGTAGCCCCAGCATTCATTATCCCAAATGGCATTTTAGAATACATGAAGGTGCCCCAGGGGGTGGTAAAGGCAGTATTCTCTTGGTCATCTAAGTGCACAACAACTTGGTTTTATCCAGAGAAACCATCAAGGAAAGACATGACCCTGGCCCCAGAGACTTTCTGCAACAGATGTTTCATCTTGGGCAGTGGATAGTTGTCTTTTCTAAAACACTTGTTCAGGTTTCTAAAATCCACACACAACCTGATTTCTCCATTTTTCTTTCTTACCACTACTAGATTTGCAATCCACTTGGAATACCTGAGGGGGATTATGATCTTGGCTTTAAGGAGTTTTTGGATCTCTTTCTCAATCACTGGTAATAGAAGTGGGCTGATGGTTCTCAGCTTCTGTTTGAAAGGAATGGTGTCCTTCTCGAAAGGAATCATGTGTTGGATGATGTTGGTGTCATATGTTCTTATGTCACTATACTCCCATGCAAAAACATCAGCAAACTCTTTTATCAAGCTACAAAATTCGAACTTCTGTCCAGCAGTCAGCCCAGTGGATAGATTTATCAGTTTTGGATAGCTTTGGTTGCCTATGTTTTTCTCTTTGATAGCAGTATCTAGCTCCCTTTTGGAAGGCTTGAAAGGGATTCCATTGTGATCAAACAGTTCTTCCCATGGTACTAGACCTCGGGGTATGTCGTTGCTGGGCAATTGGACACTATTCTACTTAGTGACTTTATCTTTTAACTTTAGCTGTTTGTATTCCTCCATGTTAAGGTTTTCCTGGTCTATGTGTATGTCAGATAATTTATCTACTAACTAGAGGAATTTACTAAGATCCTCATCATTGTCAAACACCCTCCAAAATTTTACATTGTCTGGCATAGAGGGTCTGTACTTGAACTGAACATCATAACTGAGTTTAGGGGGTAAAGGAGGAAAATATAGACTTGCAGAGATAGCCAGGGAATTGACCATGTGATTGAAAGCCCTAGGAATACATGACAGTTCAAAAAACATAAAGGAGTCTCTAAGTTTCCATACCTTGTCCCTGTAGGCCTTCAATCTGATATTTTTTTTTTCTGAAAATCATTGTTGACCTGCTGTATGATGAGGTCTGCGTCTCCAAAAATATTCATGCACATGATCCCCATCTCCTTGGCAGCTTTAACTCCTAGCAGCAAGGCTTCATATTCTACTACATTGTTAGTGGTTTTGAAATAAAGCTTATAAGATAAGTGAATGTTTTCCTTAGATGGGGAGATCAATACTACACCCACGCTTGCTGAGGTTTGAGTGCAATCCCCATCAAAATACATGGTCCAAATCGTTGTCGTGACTTCTTTGGACTGCTGATGGGTGGGCTCAGTGAGATGAACTGATGTTTACTGATTATCATCTATTTGCAAAATGCAAGACCCGAAATCGGTGTCTACTGTGTAGATGGGGTGATTCACTGAGTGGCTCTCCTTGCTGATAATGTATGCTAGCTGATTTTACCTATATAGCCTCTTAGTCTCCCCTCCAAACATGGGAATTCTTGCATATGTGAGATCCATCTGAAGGGTGCTACCTAGTCTTTTGTTCCATGACCGATATAGCAAGAGGCCAAATTTTGGAGGAATATCGACCACTACAATATCCATCATTACGCTTTTTGAAGGTAGATGCGTTAAGTTTACAGCAAGGTCTTTGATGAGGCCCAAGCACTTGACCTTCCTAGAGTCAAAGGAGAATAAATCATGGTAGGGCTTGGTGATGCTGAGCCCAATCTCATCCATCACAGCCTTTGGCATTAGAATATGAGAGGCTCCTGAATCCAGTAGACAGTTATGGAGTATTTTTTCATGGATGTTCAAGGATATATAAAATGGTGGGAAAGAGTCCTTTAGGTCTTCGATCATGGGGCCCAGGGTTACAACAGGCTTGTCATCTTGCAGGTTCACAAAGGCAGTGTCAATGTGCACCTTGGGATGAAGAGAATTCAGAATGGAGGTTTTGAATGCATCATTCTTCATTAACTCAATTAAAGGGAAAGCAATTTTCAATTTTTGAATTTCAGACTCGAGGTTGAAGGAATAATGCATTCTATCTGGAAACCTTACCTCGGGAGCTGTAGGTTGAGTTGTACTTGATCAGGTGTGGTTGAAGGTGCTAGTTTATGCAATGCTTTGGATTGGACAACCACTTTCTTTGGTAAAACAACAACCTTTTTAGCTGGTGCAGCAGGCTGCTTGACAGGTACAACATTCTTCTTGAGGGGAAGAACCATCCTAGACCTCAGTTTGTAACCTTCCTGACCATTAGCCTGATAGACAACCTCTTCAGTGATATGCTCATCAATCATGGATTCCCATATTCTTCCTGTGTCAGAAAAGAATAGTCCCCCTTATCCTCCATGCGGTGGATGTTGTCTTTAGCTTCTCCTTCTTCTTAAATGAATTCTGCCTCTTCATCTAATACAACATTTTGAAATGGAGCTCTTATCCTCTAATCTTCCCCTTGATTTCTCTCCCTTCTGAGAATCTGAACTGAGGGGTTTCCTCTTCTATAAGGAACAAAATTTGGGTTTCAAGGAGCAAAGTCGCTTGGCCCTTTACCCCTCACTGGTAGATGTCCTTGGTCCTTCAATTTAGACATTTCAATAGTCAAGTTATCTAACAGTTTAGTCATTTTGTCAATCTTGTTCTCTGATGCCGAAGACCCACTATAGTCTATTGGCTGCTTTTTTCTGTCTATCTTCCCTTTGACCTTCTGAGATGCCAGAATGTTTGACTCTACTTCTAGGGCAGCATCCTACATGAGTGATAAGGAAACATACCTCCTTTCTCTGAGACATAAGCAGAAGTCAGAGTCAAAGGAATTTGCATAAGTTATCGTAGTTGAGGTATCAGTGGGATTAATTTCGGTAGGGATGTTGCTGTACATATTGTTGAATCTCTTGGTAAAGTTGGAGACGGACTCCCCATTTTCTCTTTTCAGGTTGATGAATTCTATGATATAGTAGAGGTGGTCCCTCCTTTATCCCTAATGCTTTAGGAAAATGTCATCTAGAGCCTCTATGCCTGCCACTGAACCTGCGGGAATTTCCTTAAACCACTTCCTAGCCTGGCTATCTAGGCTTTGCACAAACACCCTAGTCCATACATCTTCTTGTTCTATGTTAATATTTTCAGCATAGCTGTAAAAATCCTCTAGATGTTCTTTAGTAGTGAAATCCCCTTCCCCTGTAAACTTAGGCATATACTTGAGATAATCCCCAGAAGGCATGGCTGCGAGAGGATTTGGAAAAATTAAGGATGCATACATAGCTACTAGGATCCTTTCTATCTTAGTCAATTGAGGGGAAACCATATTGGAAATGGGTATGGACAGGGTTGTGGAAGGCAATGCTAATGAAGATACTTGCTGAGAAGGCGGTGGCATACTTATCCCAGTGGAGTCACCAGGGATTGGATCTTCACAAGCAGCAGTGCTTGAAGATGCTGAACCCCTAGATTTTTCTGATGTATCTAAAAATTCCTAGGAATTAAGAGTTTTAGTAGAAGAAATAATATCATAAATATTTGGTGAAATACTTGATGTAGCTTTTTTTGCAGTACTGCTAGTCTGTCTTAGTAAATCCCTAGCTTTCCTCAAAATTTCTTCTGGATCTGAAATCGGTGTTGATGGTGGCCCCTTTGGGTTTGCTCTGGTACTTGGTATTCTTGAAGCCACCTTATATCAATGGAGTTTCCAGATAGATTATTACAACAACAATAATGTCCATGCTTTGTCTATCATCAAAGCATGGATCTATGTCATCTCCCGAGGAAGCTTAAGCTTCAATCTCCTCTCCTCGACAACGACACCAGTTTGTTATCACTCCAGGAAAATCCTCTAGGTTGTATCTTGAGGATTCCTGGTAACTTAAAATGTTTTTTAGGGTTTTCTGATATGGATCAAGTTAGGTGACCTATATAACCTCCCACTCTCAAGACATGCATGAAGCTCACTCAATCACAAGGCTTTTAGTTACAACTTGTTCAGTAGTTTGAAAATAAGGTGTAGGGATGGAGAACTCATCAAGCTGGCAGAATTACATACAAAATAGATGCATATAAATGGATAAATCCTGACAAGGATGGTACTTATAAATAAAATCACATTAACTCACCAATAGGATGACAACTATTAGCTATTAATCAACTTGAAAATGACCTAAATGCACATTCAGGCATAAGTACAGTAAAGATAAATATGATGGCTGAAAAACTCATAACAAAAGAGTTTACAATTAGAACAAACAAGATGAGACGCTTGAAAATAGAATAGGCTTACAAATCCTCGAAGTTGAACCCTTACTATAAAATCAATCATGGGCTTTATAGCTTTCTCCAAAAATGACAGATCCTGAAAATCCAATCTGTTTACACAAAAAATACTTGAAAGTGATAGTTTTCTCAGATTAGGGATTCAAACCCTTGCTAACTATTTGTCTATCTATTGTGAATATCTAGTTCATTAAGCGAACTTTTAATAACTGAAGTGGTCGCTAATAATCGCCACTGCTGGTTCAGTGTGAAATTTCCACCAATAACCAGTGTCTTGGTGTTTTAACTAAAGTGACCTTTCTTGTTTAATCCACCATATTTTTCTACCTTGCCGTCGCGGTCACTGATCGGAAGCTCTATCTTCTAGCACATTGACGCCCTAGACCGAAACACTGTCGTTGTTTCGGAGGTGAAATGAACAAGTTTTATCACTATCAGAAGTTGTTTGTCAAAGGAATCGGGGCATTAGTCCTCTACGCCGCCGATGGAAAGTCTTGTTATTTGCCGATGCGTGTAACTTTTATTCGGAATGATTTTTGTGATTGATCGGAAGCCTTGTCCATTTCCTCACCGACACTGTGGAGCTGCTTAGATTTACCTCTATGATCTGTAGTCCTTAGTTCTTTTGATCACCGATGCTTTTCTATTAATTGATCGAAAGCCTTGTCTGTTGCCTTATCAACATTGCAGAGCTTCTTGGTTCTAAACTCGCAGATCCGTAGCCCTTAGTTCTTCCGATCGTTGATGAGTCTCTATTGTCATGGAACCTGCAATTGGTCTGTCTCCCACCATTGTGGCTCCTTAGTGGACTATCTTGCCGATCTGTAGTCCTTAGTTCTTCCGATCACCGATGATTTTCTATTGATTGATTGGAACCTATAGTCAGTCTCTCTCCTCGGAACCTATAGTCAGTCTGTCTCCCGCCGTTGCAGCTCCTTAGTGGACTATTGTGCCTATGGTTAGTGTTTTCAAGTTCCGACGTGTAGTCCTTAGTTATTTTGATCGCCGATGATTTTTTGTTGTGGTGGAACCCGTAGTCAGTTTGTTTCTCGCCGTTGCAGCTCCTTAGTGAACTATCTTGCCGACGGTTTATGTTTTCAAGCTTCGACGCCTTATTAAGTAGTGGTTCTGATTTCCGACCCGTGACTTCGACGAAATTTTAGTGTTTTATACCACCGACACTGTGGAAACTTTCATCTTTACTTCACTGATCCGTAGTCCTTAATTCTTTTGATTGCTGAAGTTTTCATATGATCGTGGAAGACAGAGACTGTATGTCTATTGGTGGCTAATGAGATGTTCTAATCCTAGCCCAAGTCACCGAAGCTACAACTTTGTGAAATTTTCATAAAAAATAGATGCTTTCAAACTGTTAGTGATATTCATATCCCTCATTGCGTGAATTAAATTCTTCATACTATCGAAATAAATTATTTTGGGAGATAACACTGTGAATCCACCAAATTTTCTGCTAAATCCTCCTCTAAGCAGCTGCAACTCCGCCAAATTTTATGTTAGATCCTCTGCTAAGCAGCTACGACTCCACCAATTTCTATTAACTCTCCATTTCTTCTAGCTACAACTTTGAAAATGGTAAAATGAAGGAATAATTCAATGAGTCTTTCTAGTTTGGATGCTACACAGATTTTGGGTTGCATGAGGACATGCAACAAGTTCAGTTTGGGGGAGAT
Organism: Pseudotsuga menziesii; assembly: GCA_001517045.1. NCBI lineage: Eukaryota > Viridiplantae > Streptophyta > Pinopsida > Pinales > Pinaceae > Pseudotsuga > Pseudotsuga menziesii. Next base: position 537,494 of record LPNX010430433.1, read on the forward strand.
GTTGGGTCACATATTTGTCCATATTTTCATCACCTATCGACATATATTTCATCCATTTTATTCATATTATTATCCATTTATCATTCCCTTTTCCATCCATTTGTTGTAACTTCCCATAAAATATCACGTTAATTCCATTGATTCTTTAGTGGTTAATCATGATTATTTTCCTCTATTTTTAATGAATTGAAAACTATTATGCATAAATTTACTAATGATGGTTTGTGGAGTGATTTTTCATGTACAAGACACTCACAACTAGCTATTACAACCTTAACAAAAAATTCATGCCAGATAATAACACCTTCGTTCATGTATCGATTTGTGGGCAGATGGAAAAGAATCTTGAAAATACGAGGCATGGGTTTTGTGCGTAACAACCCCATTTACCTGATTCTCGAGGAAATTGCCAAACAAAGATACTGTTTAGGATATATAGCTGGCTCTCTAAACATGTAATTCTCAAATTTACTGTTGCGTGGCGGTTTTCCAAATTAGCAAATTTGTTGAAACAGATCACAAGTTGGGGATTTGGTTTCTCATTCTACTGAGACAATTTTATGTATAAATATGTAATCAATCTCATTGAGGGGAGAGGAGAGAAAAGTAATGCTATGCTGTAGGATTTGATCCAGACTCTATTGTAATAATTTCACTCTAACAATACATGCTGGCAGTTTCTTAATATGGAGTTGTAGACTTTCATTGTGGAGATCCAACTCTGCTCAGTGGAGGAATGGCCCTCTTCCCTGATCAGATGTTGATAGTGTTGATTGTAAGTGTGTTATTTTATAGATTCGTTTATTACTTAGTTCATGATTTCAGTCATTAGATTTATCATAGTTGTATGCTTTTATTCATTAGATTTTTCATAGTTGTTTTCCTATTAATTTGTTTGATAGATTGTTGGACAACATAGTATTTCTTTCAGATTTATGTATTTAGATATTGCTTCATAAGAATTGATTTTGTTGAAGTGTGATTATATTTATACTTTGGATTTACGAATAGGATTGGGGTTTGTTTTATGTTAAAGAAGGTGTGATCTAGTTTATAATGAGCTTTGATTTCATACCAATAGATCAACAGTGCCGGGTATAAATTGTGCTTGCATAGGTATTGCACGATAGATTTGAAATAAAAGACTTCCTCGGGTTGATAATTTATGTTTGGGAGTTTCATCTGTATAATTTATTAGATAATTAATCCGACCAACAAGAATTACTTCATTGTAGGTGACACTTTGTATCATCGTGGGGTTGACTCCATTTTGCGTTGGTTCTTCACTCACAAAGAGGATGAAGCTATGATGAATGATTTCCACTAAGGGCATGCAGTGGTAATTTATTTGGGATTTCTACAGCTCAAAATATTTTGATAGTAGGTTATTTTTATCTGTTGATCTTCAAGGATTGTGTTAATGTGGTCAAGTGGTGCCACCCTTTCCAGGTGTTTGTATGGAACATGTGCTCACATCTCACCCCATTACATCTGATTATCACCATAGGTCCCTTCGCCAAGTGGGAGGTTGATTTTATGGATTGCAACCTAGCTTCGACTAGGGGGCATCATCATATCATAGTGGTTGTTGATTATTTCATGAAATGGAAAGAGACTATGCCCACTATCAAAGCTGACGGTGAGACAACCGCCCATTTTTTTTCAATCAGATTATCACCCAATTTGGTATCCTGAGAGAGCTTGTCACTAGCCATGGCAGGAACTTTAAAAACAAGATGATGACTGAGTTATATTTGAAGTTAGGATATAAGCAAGAGAATTCCTCTTCTTACTATCCTCAAGCGAATGGAAAGGTTGAAGCTATGAATAAGTCCCTTAAGTGCATTCTCCAAAGAACCATCACACAAAGAAAGACCAATTGAAATATCATGTTATATCCTTCTTTGTGGGCCTACTGAACTATGGTTAATACTTCCAGTGATTTTTTCCCATATCGTCTAGTACATTGGGTGGAGTCGATTTTATCGATTGAATGGAAAATCCCTTCTTTGTAGCTACCTGTGGAACTTTTTCTTGAGACTTATGCATTAGAAGAACATCTGGTCCACTTAGAGAAACTTGATGAGCAGCGTCAAGATGCCTTGGCGTCTCTTGAGGTGAACAAACCTCACATTAAATCCCAATATGATAAGTTTGTTCGTCTCCAAAATTTTAGTGAAGGTGACTTGGTCCTCTTATATGACCAAGCTAGTGAGCCATAAGGGGTGGGAAAGTTCAATCCCATGTGGCATGGGGCTTACGTGGTCAAGCGATTGTCAGAGAAAGGTGTTTACAAGCTAGTAGATTATGAGGGGACAACCTTGGCAGAGCCTAGAAATGGGATCTATCTCAAAAGATACTATGCGTAATTCTCAGTCGAGGCTGATACTTTGTATATTATTGTACAGTTTCATAGTTTAGTTTTGGCCTTCCTGTGGTGACCACGTTTGTTCACTTTCTTTCGTTTGTTGTTGTAACATTCTTAAAAATTCACAAAAATTTAAAATTTTTCTATGTGATATTAAATGCTAAATCATTGCCACAATGTTGGTTTAATAATGAACTTTAGTTTAGTTAATAGATAGATCATAAGACATGTCATCAAAAGAAAACTTAGGGGTTACTTCTCTTTGGTTAAATGTAACTAAAAGGTGATAGAATTTTACTTAATAACTTGTAACTCACATGTCTCTAACCATATTCAATCTATATTGATTTTCAGTCTTGAATAAAAGTTTATCAAAAGTTAATGAATTTCAAATTATTGATTTGTTTTTAAGAATGTGTATGATTCTGATGGTTGTTTTCTTTTCTTACTAAAGGGGGCTTGATGTTAGCCCGAGGCTTACCTAGATTTTCTTAAAGCTAACGCAGATCTGATGCTTGTACAGGATTCACATGTAAAAACTTACTTCTAGGTTTACAATGTAAAAAAATTAAGGCTTGGAAGACTAATTGAGTAAGTTAGGAAAGGTCCTTAAACTCTATTTATATGTAGAAATTTAGGGTTCATAATGTAATTATTTTCTCTTAAACAAATAAGTTACATGATTTATGGTATGTAATTATCTAGCATGTTTTTAATTGATCGAGGTATTAGGATCCTAAATACATTCTTCATGTTTATAACTATGAACTTTACCATGTTAATCCTAAAACTTACATAAGCATAAAAGATTAACATCATTAAAAATGGCAGCTAGAAACTAACTACAAATTCAATGAAACTAACCTAGGCATATAACCAATGCATACCATAATAACTATAACCTATATAGAACTTGACAATGCATATAGTAACATGTTTATTTTTAACAAAAGTAATGGTGTTTCTTTTACACAAATCGCAGGTTCCAAACTATATCAAGCACAAAAAGATTTCAATGATAGTGTAATCCATGTGGTGGATGCTTGCATGATGAAGGGTTTTGGGTGATAAGCCCTATGCAACGACATTCAAAGCTTTACCCTAAAAATTAGCTAGAGTTCATTTGTTGTTTATTTTTGACAAGGGAGAGTGGGCCGAAAGGCCCTTAGCCTCCTTAGGTCTCTGCAACAATTGTCACTCTTGGGATGCCTATGGAGTTAGTAGACTTGAACCCTAGTTCTTCGCCATCTCTATTTCTTCTATCTTAGCATTTAAACAGTGATCACTCTTGTTGTTGTGGAGTTATCAGGATTACTATTTGGGTTCTTCACCATTATCATGTTCTTCAAGCTCGGCCTTGGCGTTAACAGGATTATTGTTTGGGTTCTTCGCCATTATCATGTTCTTCAAGCTTGGCCTTAGCGTTAACATGATTAATGCTAAAAATGGTGATTCATATCAACTCCTCCAATCATTTATATTTTCTTTTACTTATTTAGACCAAGCTAAATATTTATAGTTCTAAGTTGTGCTGGTTTTAATGGTAGGTGAAATTACTGTTGAAGATTGAAGGAATTTTCCTGAAGTTGGAAGGTGTGAGCAAGCAAGTCTTGGTAAGCCTTGGTCCCAACCTAGGTACCCTTCGTTGATTGTGTTTTGTGGTGATACCGAAGGTTCTTATGGATTATTATTGCGGTGTTCAAAATAATTATGGAAAATTTGTTGTTTTTTTTTGTTTAGTGATGGAGGCCGTATGGTCATTTTTAGTTATAAGCCTAAAGGATTTACAAATGAGCTACAGCTCTTGTAAGATCAATTTAGGGTAAAAATATTACTATTCCATTGTTTTTGTTATCGTTTTGCATACTGTTATTAAGTTATGTGGAATCTTTCTCGGCCTCTTGCTCAGCCATTGTAACTCTTTCGTGGCTTCAAATCTGTTAAGGAATTTTGGTTTTAAGAGTTTATCCATGTGGCGACTGTAATGGTTAAATTCTTGATAAAATTAAATACTCTTTTTATAATTATTTTGTTTCTAAAAGGAAGAGCTTACGGGACAAAAGTAAATAGATGTTAGCATTTGTATTCTTTTTGTAAATTCGATTGCATAGTGCATTAAGCTTGGTAATTAGTTTTTTTTTATGAAACAAATGGTTGTATTTCTTCTACAACTTCGAACTGGTTTAAGCCATTAGAAAATTAGTTATTATGATTCTATTTGTGCAATCTGTACTATAAGGGGTTTAACCTAGTGTTTGGTTTTAAATGAATAGTTTTGGGTATACAAGTAAGATGGTTATCTTCTCATTCTGTAAATCGATATAAAGGATTGTATTAATAGAGTAGGGTTTAGAAAAGTAGTTTACAAATAATAATAATAATAATAATAGTGTTATACTGAATGTTTACATTTTGTTTTACTAAGTACTTAATTTATTTTCTATAATGCCATGGGTGTTATAATTTTAACCATTTTTATTCTATTGACTATTCATCATGAACTTACAGTGTTAGATGATTTTAAAGAAATAGTTGGAGGTTTAACTGTGCATTATTTAATATAATATAACTAGAATACTTGTTTATAATTTAGGTATTAAAATGCATGGTTTTTCATTACTGAGTGTAAATAAATAGAATGTATTACAGTAATTGTTATTATATTATACTACACACAGTTTAATGACTCTGTGAAAATTTTTTACTATAATGAATTCTATGTAATATCCTTAGAGGTTTTATATAAACTTTTGAGTCCTATAAATATAATTATTATGGTAAGATATCTAGAAAATGACAATAAAAATCTTCCAAAGTTAAAACAGTTACTCAAAGATATTGCTGGTAACTTCTTATAAGAAAATATTGTTGATTCTTTTCTACATAAACTCTTCAATTTGATAACAGTTCAGATCATTTTATCTATGTATAGTCATTCCTATCTACAACTAAAAAATCCTTCTGCACTAGAGTATGTCATCGTAGGATGAACGGGAAAATGCAAAAATGAATTTTACTCATAAACATTAGAGGAAATTTCAACTCAAAATGGGCCTTTTAACTCTAATTCAAATTCCATGTCATCATGTGTTAGCTAATGTAATTGATTTAAATTTGAAATACCGTATAGCTCTTAAACAATTTTTTAATATAAATTTGGGGATAGGTGTCATAAAAAACTACTTTTTTTTGTATTTTCGACATATCTCCCCGTGTTTTTACTCAAATTTTGATTGGGAGAGATTGTTGGATGCGGAATTAAATTCTGCATCCAACGAGTACCCACTCGACATACTTTTGATAGACCCCTCTACCCAAAAACAAGAAACACCTAAAAAAATGTGATGATGACATCATCATCATGTTTTTTCAGGCATTTCTTTTTTTTGGGTAGCGAGGTCCATCAAAAGTATACTGAGTGGGTACTAATTCTGCATCCAACGAGTTCTCTCGATCGAAATTTGAGTAAAAACACAGGGAGATATGTCGAAAATACAAACAAAAAAAATAGTTTTTTCTATTCTTCCTCCAAAATGATTAAATATTATTTTATTATTTTAACTATTATTTTATTAATTTTTTTTAGGAGGACCATTTTGAGTTGAAATTTCCTCTAATGTCAATCATTTTTAATTCTAGGTTCATTTATCTAAATAATCATATATTAGTAATATTTCCTAAATAAATGTAGACTTAAGCATTGTACTAACAGATTCAAAATATCTAAGTACTAATAGAAAAACTAAACATGACTACTTTCATTTCAGTAATTTACTTTGACATAAATAAATAAGATAACACAATGGAACCTGGTAATTTGTAGAAGAGACAAACAACCCAAGAATCCTGTTCCACCCAACATTTTCCTAAAGATAGCTCAAATGCTTGTCTTAGGACCGACGAGCCTATCCACTGATCCACCAAAATGAATGTAATGTGTGAACAAATGGGATTAAATACCTCTGTAACTCAATAATAGTACTTCTGTCCTCAGCAGTACAGAACTCAGTTATGTGATTGTACTAGTTCAGAACACAATTTTAATCACTCAATCCACTTATAACTTTCCCCTCATTGAATCTCTTGTGTTCCTTTCTCAACTTTAGAAATTACACAAGGTAAAGAATGAAAAACCTCTTGCTGAATTAGATAGATAGATATATGTATGCCTAGGTCTTTTGGTCATTTTTTCAATTAAAGAGCCACCTGTTCTGTTCGACTTTCTTGGGGAACATGACCAAAAAATTAGGGAATTTCCCCCTTGCAACAGCCACACGTGATTGAGGATGCTTCCATGTGTCAGTTTGGTCTCACCCTAATCTATTCCTCCTAGTGGTTCATTGGAAATTCATTCAACAGCCTCCTTAGGCTATTTGTCTCATCATTTATTTATTAGATAACAAAATATTCAACATAATTAATCATAGTCATCTGTGACCCCACTTGGTCAATAGTCATAAACTTTAAAATAAAAGTAAAATATAATGTTTTCTTAAACATAAAATTCAATTGAAATTGGGGTATGTGACAGTTGTGGTAGATGCCGACAGAGTCTTTGGTATATGTAGGATACGTTGACGGTGCTAGCCACCACACCCAAAACTCATCTTCGACTGCTTGGGTGATTTATACTCCTATGGGTCAATTTTTTCTCTTTAGGAGGTGTACGTCTCTGACCTTGATCGAACAATATTATTGAATATAGTGTCATCATTGAATTATTATGTGATTCCATTTATCATGGTATTCGATCTCTTGAGGTATGTCTTGACTCGCATTTAGTGGTATTATAGTTAAATGGCATGTATCGTGTTAGATATATGACTTTATTACAAAGATTCTTATGAGTAAGGTTGTTATAACGGCAATTTGAGAGCATTACATACATTCACATTCCAAGAAATTACAATCATGTTGTTGATTCATATGCAAATTAGGTACTATATTGGCATTTGATACACAGACAATGAAGCATTCACATCACATTGACACATGTAAATATAAATAACCAATCATCATAAGTATTTTTCATTCAAAATATAGTCCAAAATGTGGTGTCATAATACATAATGTCTTGATACAAAAATGGGGCTTCTGAGCCACCAAAATATACTACACGGTCAATACAACAAAAGGTACATCTAGGCCTCTAAGCCTATGGAGTAGGGTGTTGATCATGATAACACATGACAACTCTAGCTAGCCTTATAAATATCAGAACCCATTCACGTGGTACACCCACCACCTGACACTGCATAGCCACAGGAAAGTCCTAGAATTGTGCCATGTGCACCCTATGTGTCAGTCAGATGAAGTTTGTATGGATGTTTTGGAGCATGCGCTCTGCATCCACACCTATGATATCATCACCTCTCCCCTTTCGATGATGTCAAGGAAATTCGTCTAGACATCTAGGTCCAACATCTGTGTATACATGACCAGTATCAATATATGTCACCACACAAAAACATGTCTTATTTATTTCACTATATCCAAAAACACAAAAAAAAATTATTTAAAAAACAAAATAGAGTTAGGATTATTACCTATGTCACCGTATGCGTATCCCTATGGAATAGGTATGCTATGATCACCACAGAATTCTATCCCCTCATATGGGTATTCATCTATAGCTATGATCTTCCTGCACCATGAGAGGAAAAATTCGGGTGGGAAGGGCATAGCCACTTTCCCTCGTCCTATCCTCTGCATCACATTTGACCAGCATGACTGATCTGGATCTCGAGCACTGTGAGGAGTGATATCCATGTTATAGCTGATTTTACCACACATGGTGGATCACACTTTTATGGCCTTCCCTGTCCCTTTGTAGACTCCTTAGACCCCATGGACCATTTTTGTACCTTTGATGTTTCCAAGATCATCCCTAAAAACATGCAATAATTTCCATACGCAACTTTTAATCCCTTTCTCGCGTATACACACGGGTTTGACCCTTAAAACCACGTACATCAGGATGTGTGCAAAAGTCCAAATGATTTTGGAGTTTTCCTTGATGTGGATCCGAGTCACTTGTCTCTTGACCTTCCATATGCCTTGAGAGTGCTTAGATTCGACCTTCCATTACCCCATTGAAGAGCTCTATAAGGAACCCTTTGGATACATTGAAGGGGAGGAATTGAAGAGCAAGAAAACTATAGTCCATTGTTGCCGAAGCTTATACTTGAGCTTGCATCCCTTTGTCCCTTGGAGCACTTTGTGTTCTTCCCAATATTTCCTTTTGCTTGTGAGCTTTCTATCGAGATATGGAGGATTGAAGTGGTGGAGGCCCAAGTGGGGGAATCAGTTTCTTTGATTCGTAGACGTGCCGACAGAGGTTGTCACCATTCTAATCTCTGTTTTATATCAATAGAAATATCTTTTCCTATCCAATAATGTGTATTTAAATGATTATTTGATCTATGGATACTTTTAAATGCTTATATGTTATTGATTATATATGCTAGAGTAGGTCTAACACAATTATATATAGCATGCTTGTCTTGTTTGCTGAGTGTTAAGATAGAAATTTATCAATACAAGTTGGAGTTGGAAAGCTCAATGGGGATCTACATCAACCATCCGGAATAAGGTATGAATTGAGATCCTTTAGTGTTAGATATTTGGTTTCTCTTGCATATAGGAAAGGATTGATTTCTGGAGTCAAGCTGTCTGTTGTGGTACCCCAAGCCATAGGAATTTCTCTCTGTAACAGAATTGGTGAATCTGCTAGGGAATATCTAATATTTAAATGTGCATCATCAACAGAAGAGAGGGATTGAACAAGGTTAGAACTGGATCAACCGCTTTGAATTCACTCAGTTAAACCTGTAGGATTCCTGTGACCAATTGAGTTAAAATTTTGGTCATCTTGTCTAATGCACAACCGTATGAAATGGTCCTTCTGATATAGAATCAAGTACGTGAATTACCTTTCTATATACCTCAAGGGTACGTGAAAGTTTGTTCGATATACCAATGATACATGGAAGAACCACACAGTCCCCGGAATGCAGTGCAGAAAATACATGACAGTTGCCATGCTTAATGACATTGAAACACATCACTAACTTAAACATAGTTACTAAATTATTTTAAACCTAAGCTAGCATTAATTTTATCTTTAGAGGTTAAGTGGATGCATGAGGTGTAGAAAGGAAATGTAAAAAGAATGCAAATCCTAGCTACATGACGATGCACATTTCTCTTTCGATGAAAAATATCTAAGCTAAGGAAAGATTTTTTTGTTAAAGAAGAAAGAAATCATAGATCTAAGAAAACCAAGTTCTATTCAAATCCAACTATGAAGCTTAATAGATCAACATCAATCACAAATCTTGAAAAGACCTATGAATTCTTACACGCGCATTCTTGGCTTGTTTTTTTTATTATTCTCTTTTTATTGAGTTTTCTCTTCAAAAAAACATTAATCTAAACAATAAATAAAATAATAATTCTTTCCTAGAGTGCACTAATTCTAACTTTCTGCAATAATAGTCCAAAAAGTGCAAATGAAATCAAATATACAACAAATCTCAATGTTGTATAAAGAAAAGTAGGGAAACACTTTGAATTTCAAATGCATGTTTAAAAAATGAAACTTTATAACTATGCTTTTTCATATCTACAAACAAAAAAAGAGAGAATGTCTACATCACTCCATTCATTCAGAAATCAGAAGGAATATGACAAGCACCCAAACAACTCCAAAACACACAAGAATTGCTCCAAAACAACCAAAACGCAACCAAAAATCAATGACTGAGGGGAGGAAGAGTTTGGAGATTAGATGTGACTATACAAACATATCTAAAGAGGTCTAGAAATGTGATTAGGAATGGAAAGGAATAACTAAGAGGTGGATGATTGAAATTGCCTACCACAACCAAGTCATTCACTTGACTAGGAAAGCATCCAAAAATCAACAAAATCAACTCCAAACAGAGATAATGTTGGGTCTAGGGGGTTTATGACTATGATATGCATCCTAAAACCCACAATCCATCAAACCCAAACCCAAAAATGAAGGAAAATCAAGCTAAGATATGAGTTTCAAAGCACAGGAGCACCTCCCTATACTGCACCAGAGCACTTCGGAGGGGAAAGCGCACCTACAACATTGCAAAAGAGCACCTCTGATGCACTTTCTCTTAAGGAAAATATCATCGGTTCAAAAAACACTTATGAAACTAAAAAAATAATACTATCGACGCTCTGTCTACACAACCTAGGTGCACCGGTGGAGAAACAAACAGGGTAAAAGACATATTTACTATGTGAGAAGGGAAGAAAGTATGATAGTGATCCAAACAACATCAAGAGGATGCAAGACACTGTTCAAAGTAAAAATACAAAGGATGGAGGATCTTCAGAGGCTAGAAAAAAGGATTGATAAACAAATGTGAAATCAAAATCAAAATAAATCAGATCTCTGGACATCCCCAGTGGAGTCGCCAAATTTGTTATCGGATAAATGTACTCAAGAAAAATCAAGCCATATATCCCTAGTTCAAGTGTATCTAGAACAAATCAAGTACACAATACAATCTACTTTCCTAGATCAAATAGAAACACAATTTAACAGATATATCACTTACCTGTAGTATACAAATCCTCTTCTCTCTTTGTTGATCCAAGCTCCACAACGTTCAGATGTTCAGCTGCAAAACCCTATAGAGAAAGTGGAAACAAGCAAATAGTACAGGCGTATCCAAACATGAATTGATCTAAGTCAACAATTAAGGAACAAATCTCTAAACATTATCGACATGGAAATGTTTACGAAAAGAGATTTCTATTAGTGTAATCAAGGATATACACAGAATTCTATAAAAGAGGAATGTCACAATCAAGCCTTAACGTTGCAACCTTCCATCCAAGAATCCAAGACAATCCTTCAAATAAATATAGTAAGCCTCCCAAAGGATGATAGGGATCACTTAGAAATTTCACCAGCATAAAAGTACCATAGCCCTTCCTCCCTTCACAATGGAGAGAGGGTTTAATTTATAAGGATAAAGGGATAGAGTAGGTTGAGGATTAGAAGGAGGGATCTAAGGGATCTTCCCAATAGGTTAGGAACTGAATGCCACTTCAACTAGAATGTAGGGAAAGTCCTACACCTCATCCACCTTTGAGAAGGGACTCGAAGCTTCATTTTTTTCCCTCAAAACACCATCGGTGCACCTTTCATGAAGGGAAAGAGTGCCACTGGCACACCTAGCATGAAGGGAAAGAATGTTGACCTATCTAGAGAGGGTAAACAGGGTAGGAACAACCTCAAATCAACCTAGTTTAGCTGAGATAACTGTAGGGATTAGGAATAGGGTTAACACATTGCTCAACATGACTATATTTCAGTGTAACACCCACATCTCTATAATTTTTACCTTTATTGACTATTTTGGACTGTATGGCCTAATGTTATGGTGTACGGATCTGATTTGAGTGTACTTTGACCCATTCGTATCTATCATAGGTATAATTTCGGTCTGGCATATAGGTTAGGACTCCATATCCGCTTTCCTTATGCATTGCCTTATGACCATTTCACCTTAACTCTAGGTGTGAACCCACTTCATCATGTCATGAAACCTTCATACTGCTATTAGAAGTGACATTATGTAAGTGGTAGAGATTTCCTATATATGGGTGCCCTAGTTAGATCCTGTTTTGCAATTTGGTACCCATGTTGATATTTCTTCTTTAGGTTTGGGAGTCCCTTGTAGTCCCATCATGTCCCTGAGTAAGAACCTCATATCCCACTTGAAATTTATGTTGGCCATCTCCCATAGGGACTCCCTTGTATATCAAGTTTTCATTACATTTTATGCATTTTTATTTCCTTATTGAGCTTTATGTCGGCTCCCTGCTTTAGAGTTATAAGCCATGTAGCCCGAGCTTGTCTCAATCCTAGACAAGAAGATCCTTTTACACATCCTTTACAGCTTAATCATCCCTTTCTAGGAGGAGACCTTACCCCTAGTGTCCTCATCGTACACATGATTTCTTGCATTAAGCATAGGTATGTTCCACAAATTGGAACTAGTTTTCTTTCCCACGACACTCATCTCCTCCTAGTTTTATACTATAAGCACTTTTATTCTTTTTCAAGATTTTCAAATATGAAAAAGGTCCAAAAAAAATAAAAAAACATAAAAATTCGGATGGAAAATGATATTATCTTTGGCAGCTGTCAAGTTGTGTTTCCTTTGAACAGAGCACAATATATCACATCCATTGGTTGGGTTGTTAGTGTGACATTAGGAGTTGTAATCATTACTCTGAGTTTCCTCCACCGACTAATTATGCTTCCAGTCACTATGGAGCCTCTGTTGATGCCTCCTGTGTCACAGAGATGTCCCATTTTGCATATCCATTCTATGCTTCCAATCTCCAGTCAGGATTTTCCTCATGCTCTTGTTTGAAGTAATTTTATCCTTATTCAACCATTACTCGGTTGTCTTGACTTTTCATGTCATCTATTCCTGGTATAGTTACTAGTTTGTGCACATATTGTTTGGTTGAGTTCTTTCACATTGTATAGCGTTGTTGAGTATGTTGTGTTGGTCGATGGGGGATTACCTAATGCCCTCCTTCTTATGGATTCCATTTCATCGAATTCAGATCATTTATTTTGGAATATGAGTCTAGAGTCCATTTGAGTGCCTTGAGACTTATAGTTATCAGTGGTAGGTTCTCTCACCATCAACATTTTTTGGGAATACATCAATGTCCCCTGATCGATGGATTCTTTCAATTGTTTGAGCTCAACACATCTATCCACACTTGTTATATTACACTATGTACCTTGATTCCCATTATCATTGTCAATGGGATATCTCGTGTCTATTAAATGTATAGATCAATGACCTGTAATCAGACGATGGACCATCATGTTTGACCTTGATACCTTTATTTTTGTGATGGGACATGTACTAGTAGCGGTTTGCGTAGAATACCTTCAAGATTGGTGGCATTCCACATATGATATCTACTTGATCATGCCAATATTTATGAGATAGCTCTCATGACCAAATTCCAGTATATTATCAGATATCTTCATCCATTGTGGAGATCTTGTCCATTGTATATTGTATGTAGCGATGACCACACATGGAATTTGTATATCATGCCTATTCATGGACATTGTACTCTTATGTATCCATGACTGCTACATGTATATTTGTAGTCACATGCAGAGATTTATCATTGTATTGTAATGATGAGTTACTGGTTCCTCCACCTAGGTCTTCATTACTCCACTTTTGGGACAGATATAATGTATTTTGGCAATCATGTTACCCCTCTGACCTCACATTATTGGGAATTTTTTATAGCAGATTTTACCACACTTGGTATATCACATCTTTATGGAATTCTATGTCTCTTTACAAACTCCTTCAACCCCTTTGCTCAAATTATACTTTTATGTCCCAAAAAAGTCCCCAAAAAACACATGTTTATGTGTATACGTGACTTTTAAAGCAATATCCACATGTACATGAACCTTTTGATCCAATACCCGTGTACATCGAGAAATGTGCATGAAGACAAAAGTTTTTTGGATTTTTCCTCATAGAGTCACAAAGAACTTGACTCTTGGCTTTACATATGCCTTGGGAACGCTCGTACTCGAGCCTCCATTTCCCATTTGGAGGGTTGTATATTGAACCTCTTGGATGCATTGAAGGAGGAGAATTTGGAGAGCAAGGCAACAATAGTTCATTGTTTCCTCACTTTTTTATGCTTCAGTTTGCATCCCTTTGTCCCTTTGAAGCACATAGTGCTGCTATTCCCAAGCTTGTATTTGCTTTGTAATATTTCCATTGTGATGGAGGATTGAAGTGGTGGAGGCCCAGGTGGAGGAATTGGTTTTCTCCGGTTTGAATAAGTGTCAATAGATTTTGCCAATGTTCTATCTCTAATTTATTAACATAAATATCCATTTACTATCCAATACATGTGCATAACTATGAATAATGTGTCCATGGATGTAGTTATTTTTCTTATACATGATGGTTTATATATGCTAGAGTAGGCCTAACACTTTGATATATAGCATGCTTGTCTTATTTGTTTTTGTTGAGAGAGAATTGTGAATACAAGCGTGTTGGAAAATCTCAACGAGGATCTACATCAACTGTCTAAAAATAAGGTACTCTTCATATCCCTTAGTGTTAGAGGTCTTTATTTCTCTTGCATATTGGAATGGATTGACTTATGGTGTCATTCAGTCTGTTTTGGTATACCCCAAACCATAGGAAGTTTCTCTTTGTAATAGACACAAACCAAAATGATAGTAATAAATAGCAATTTGACACACTCTGGATCTTCTCCTTGAACTGTTGAGGATTTCCATTGAGAAAATACCTTAAGTTAATTTGGATCCCGAGAAAATTTGATATTATATTATTGGTTGAAACTTGGAAACAAGGTGAGTCCAAGGTCCCTGATATAGATGGATATGTCTTATGGTCAATATGGAATAAACGTTCACGTCATAGAGGCATTGGGGGTATAGCTCATTACATTAGGAAGAACATATCCCCACATGTTAGAATTTATAAGAAAGACCCTTACAACAAATTTATTTGGATAGAGATCATAGCCATTAAAGATGAAAAACCTACATAGCCCTTTGTTATTTTTCCCCTATTAATTCCAACTTTTATAAAAAAAAACAATTTAGATAAAAAATTGTCCTTATAAAGGTTTAGCACATGATATTTCTAGTTGAAGGAAGGAAATACCCTTTTGATGAGTGACTTCAATGCTCGAACCTCCAGTAACCAAGCTATTATTTTAAGCAACTATTCCAACCTTAATCATCTTTGGTTAGAAGAAGACGTTCAACTAGCTATAGGTACAAAAGAATTTATGAAGATCTAGGTGACATTAGAGGAAATTTGAGGTCTAAAAATGGGCCTTATAAGAAATCGTGCCATCCTATCAGAAAATGAGACAAACATAATTTCTTGATGAGTTGGAATTCCAGAACCAATAGAATTTTAATAAAATGAGTCAACCATAAAGGTTGACTTGACATATTTGTCATAAAAAAAACTACTATTTTATTCGTATTTTCAACATATATCCCCTTGTCTTTACTCAAATTTTGAGTGGGAGCACTTGTTGGATGCGTATTTCAATTTTGCATCCAATGAGTACCCACACTGCATACTTTTGGTTGACCCTGCTTCATCACGTTTTTTCAGGTATTTCTTGTTTTCGGGGTAGTAGGGTTTGCCAAAAGTATGTAGTGTGGGTACTCGTTGGATGATCAATTTAAATACACATCCAACAAGTGCTCTCATTCGAAATTTGAGTTAAAAAAAGGGGATATATGTTGAAAATATGAACAAAAATAATAGTTTTTATTTCTTCTTCCAAAATTAATAAATATTATTTTATTATTTTAACTATTATTTTATTATTTTCCTTAGGAGGCCCATTTTAGACCTCAAAATTTCTCTAATGAAATTTATTCAGGTCTGATATGGTCAATTTTTGTAGTTCTCAAGATCTTATGATTTGAAATGGTCTCACAAAATGGCCAGACTCTAGCTATATGACTTGTATGCATGGGATTGGAGGTAGTGTGGTAGATTTGTTATATCTGATATCCTTAATAAAATAAATTAATATATTTCAACATCTTCAACGAACATGAGCCCGAATATGATCATATACCTTTAATTATAACTCTCAATATCACCATGAATAGTTATCCCAAGGAGGATATCTATCATTTGCTAAAATATTGTAACTTCAAAGGATATTCTAAATGTATTTTACTAATGTAAACCAAGGGAAATGTTATTATTCCTCGTTCAAGGTGTAACTATTGTAATTTTTCATCATAGAGTCATGATGTAAATCCTCCATTTTGAGTTGGTTAATTAGTATCCTCATGAATAATATAAAATGCTATTTTGAGTCTTCCTAGGTGAAGTCGGCCAAGACAGTTTAGTGGGGTCGACTTGTTTTGGGTAAATGTGAGTTGGCTCAATGTGTATAACTAGAAGAGTTGTGCTTCTTATTTGAACATGAACTCAATCACTTGTGTAGCACATAGGAGAGAGAGAGAGAGAGAGAGAGAGAGAGAGAGAGAGAGAGAGAGAACATCAAGGAGAAGAATACATGTTTTGGGGTTATATCTTATACATCATATATAGAGAAAGTTTTGTTGGGTTTTCTTCCCCTTGAGGGTTTCCAAAGATAAATATTGTGTCTATCTTGTGATTATGTTTCTTTCAGTGATTCTGCATATGATACTATTGTGAATTTGGATTGAACACTAATGATATCTAGTATAGAATATGAAATATTAACAACGGTATCATAGCTAGCCTGATTAGGATAACTTTCAGAAGGTGAAACTCACTCTCCTCTCTCTCTGGAAGAAATTTGGGTTTATGCAAAATTTGGAATTTGGAATATCTACTTGCATAGAAATTTGTGCCTCCCTAGAGCACATCTATTGATCCCAGGATCAATTTTTTGGGTGGTTGAATCTATGGAAAATCCAAACCCTAGTTTGACCGTAAACCATAAAAACTGTAGAAAACCAGAACCAGAAATTCTACAAAGCTACAACCATGTAAGTAGGATTTGAAGGGTGAATATTTGGGATCTCCAAAAATCAATTGAACCAACCAAATTGCCTTAGTCAAGCGCATATCCTGGTAAGGTAAAATTCTCATTTTGAGAAATTTCAATTTTTTGTGACCTATTGGACAGGATGGCCCCAACCACTAAGCTTGAGGATAAATTGGAAGGAATAGAAAAATTCCTAGCATGAAATTATAGGATTGGTCTCATTCTTAGAGAGAATGGCCTTGAGAAGTACATCAAGGGTGAAGTTGTAGAACCAACAAAATATGAAGATAAGGAGAAGTATGAACAAGACCTAATCAAGGAAATGAGGATCATTGTTGATTCTATCAAATATCACTTGATCCCTTAAGTTTCATCTAAGAAGACAACAAATCAGATGTATGATCCACTTTCCAGAATGTATTAGGGGAGGAACATCAACATAAATATGAATCTGAGAGGTCAATTGAAGGGAACCAATATGAGTAAAGGATAATCAATTCAATATTACTTCACAAGGGTCTCCCAGTTTAGAGATAAAATAAGTGCCATTGGAGAAATCGTTGATGAGGTTGAACTAATTATGAATGCTCTCAATGGTCTCACTGGACCTTGAGACTCATTCATACAGAATATATGTCCTATAAAAGAAAGTATGAAGTTTGACATAGTATGGGAATATTTCATTGAAGAAGATACTATAGTAGCTAACATGGAAGCTCTACTCACAAAATATGATCAGGCTCTAGCCATCCATACTAAAGGAAGAAAAAAAAAAATTCAAGACCGGTAACCATAAATATTCAAAGAATAAGTTTCAAAAGAAAAGGAAGGATTACTCAAAGTATCAATGCTACAACTATCATAATATATGACACCTTTCCAAAGAGTGTACGTCACCAAAGAAGAAGAACAACAACAAGATACATCATTCTCACCTAGCTGAAGATTAGGATGAGGAAGAAAGACCTCAAAATATACTAACAAAAGAAGAAGATGTGTATGAATATGTATTATTCTCTACACTCTTTGGGCCTATAACACCTCGAAATGACACATGGATTATTGATAGTCATGTGCTTCAAAGGACATGAAAGGGAACAAGAAAAATATGTCTAGAATTGAAGAAAAGAACTCTCCTCAGAAAGTATCATTGGGATATGACTATCAATATCTGATCAAAGGTATTGGTGAATCAAGCTACAAGCTTAACTTTGGTATTTCCATGAAGATGAAGAAAGTATTATATGTACCAGGTTTGAAAAAGAATCTACTTTCCATCTCAGGTCTAGATAAGAAAGGATATAGAGTTTCTTTTATAGATGGGAAAGTACTTATGTGTTCTAAAGGAAATACACTTGAAGATGATGGAGTCATTGAAGAAGAATAAGGAGGATTGTACACACTTAAAGGACATTGAGAGACATCCCTTGTACATGATACTACCAACTCAAGTGAATGGTGGCATATGAGGCTTTCTCACATCAACTACAAAGCACTTCCCTATGTGAGAAAGGTTGTAATAGGGTTACCATATCTAAATATTGATCATGGGGGAACTTGTAAAGGATGTGCAAGAGGAAAGAACATCAAGAATCCCTTTCCAAAAAGTGAAACAAATACTAAAGGTACATCAGAACTATTTCATTCTGATGTATGTGGTCCTATTCCCTCCATATAGTTAAGTAGATATGAATATTATGTCACATTTATTAATGACTAATCAAGAAAGACATGCGTATAATTCTTGAACAACAATAGTGAAATGTTCAGGAAATTCAAGGAATTTAAAGTCTTGATAGAGAACCTTTCAGAAAAGAGAATCAAGACTCTCAGATCAGATAATGGTGGAGGATACACTTCAAAGGAATTTGAAGCATTATATAAGGAGGAAAGAATCAAGAGAGAATCAACCACTCCCTATAATCTCCAATAGAATGGTGTGGAGAAAAGAAAGAATAGAACCATTATGGAAGTAGCGAAAACAATGATTCATGACCAAGAACTCCCCATGCACATGTGGGATGAAGCAGCAAGTACTATTGTATATGTGCATAATAGATTATCTTGCAGTGCTCTTGGATTCAAGACTCCTGAAGAAATGTATATAGGAAGGAAACCTAAAGTGAGCCATTTCAAGATATTTGGTTGTCGAGTATATGTGCATATTCCAAAATAGAAGATAACCAAGTTGGATCCTTCTAGAAAGAAGGGAATATTTGTTGGATATTGTGAAGTCTCCAAATCCTATAGGATATAAATCTTAGGATTCCATCATATCGAGATTAGTAGGGATGTAACATTTGATGAAGAGACGACTCTTAAGAAATCCAGAAGGTGTCATCTTGAAGAAGTACATGAAGACAATGTACCTCCCAGAATGGTAGAAGTTGAACCCTCTCCTGAAATAGTAGCATATGAATATCATGATATGTTAGAACATCAGGAACCCCCTACTATGCATATCTCTCAAAAGAAAAAACCTACTTAGGTAAGAGAAATCATAGAAGAAGAAATGATATATGGAGCTCCAAAAGGCTCCACAAGAATAAGAAAAAGTTCAAATCCATACTCTAGTTATGTATCTTTGATGTGTGACCTTGTAAATCAAGAACCCACCAGCTATGAGGAAGCTGTGTAGAAGAAAGAATGGTTTGAAGCAATGATGGAATAATACCAATCAATAATGAAGAATGATGTTTGGGATATAGTTCCCAAACAAGAAAACAAGAGTGTTTTATCTTCGAAACAGTTCTACAAGATAAAACATGTTGCTGATGGAAGTATTTAAAAGTACAAGGAAATATTTGTGGCTAGAGGATTCTCTCAAAAAGAGGGGATTTATTATGAAGAGACATTTTCTCCAGTATCAAGGTACACTTCCATCAGAACCATCATGGAACTTGCTTCCTTGATGAAGTGGGATTTACACCAGATGGATGTAAAGACAACCTTCCTTCATGGTGTGATTGAGGACTAGGTTTACATCGAACAACCACAAGGATTTGAAGTCAAATACAGAGTGACTCATGTATGTAAGCTGAAAAAGGATTTGTATGGAATGAAGCAAGCTCCTAGAGCTTGGTATGGTAGAATAGATAGCTTCTTAAAAATATTGGGATTTACTAAGAGTAAAGATGATCCTAACATTAAGTTTATGGATGATGAACCGGTCATACTATTACTGTATGTGGATGATCTATTTCTGACTTGAAATGAGATACAAATCACAGATTGCAAGAAGAATATAGCGGAAGAATTTGAGATGAAATATATTGGATTGATGCATTATTTCCTAGGGATGGAAGTGTGGTAGAGCCTAGAAGGAATCTTTCTGGATTAGGTAAATCATGCAGTAGAAATCTTGAAAATATTTGATATGTGGATTGTAAATCCATGGCCACACCCATGGACACCAACTCGAAGTTGTTATCTGATGAGTCATAAAAGTTAGTGAACATGACTCAGTATAGACAAATCATTGGGTCATTGATGTATTTGACGAACACAAGGCCATATATATGATTTGTTGTGAACACCTTAAGTCAGTATCTAGTTAAACCTAGATGGGTTCACTTGATAGATGCAAAGCATGTGATAAGAAACCTAAAAGGTACAATAGATTTGGGAATTTTTTATGGTAGAGATCATGACTACATATTATATTGATATACGGATTCAGATTGGGAAGAAAGTGCCGTATAAATAAAGAGCACCCCAGGTAGATGTTATTGTCTGGGATCCACCATGATCTCATGGTTTAGTAAGAAACGGTCCAGTGTTTCTCTCATCACATCTGAAGCAGAGTACATAGCATGTTTCTCCTCTAGTTGCGAAGCAATATGGCTTCATAAAACTAATTTCAGCACCATTTCACATGGAGTTGGACATAATAGTGATTCTTTCTTACAACCAGAGTTGTATAAATATGACATAGAATCCAATGTTCAATGAAAAATCAAATCATTTAGAAATCTGATACTTTTATATAAGGGATATGGTACAAAAGGGAGCTATAAAACTCGAGTATGTGAGTACCGATGATAAAGTTTCTGATTTGTTGACCGAGCCTCTGTATTGAGTAAACTTTGAGTATTTCCATGACAATATTGGTGTAGTTCAAAAATACTTTCCTCACAAGGAGGAACAATGATGGGACTACAAACTTCCCTTGCAAGAAGGAATAATTAATATATGGAATCTCTCCGGAAAGGAGGAACAAGTAGAAGATATGGACTCTCCTAGGAAAGGAAGAACAGGTTGAAGATATGAACCCTCCTCGAAAAAATGGGGAGCAAGTTGATAATATGGATCCTCCCAGAAAATGGGTAGTGATGATGAGACTAACATAGATTATGGGATGATAGTGATGCTCCAAAATGAAAGAGGGAAAGTGTGTCTGAAGATTCTGAAAATGTCCAACATTCACTTGTGGATGATAGTATCCTATCTTGAGGATTACATGTATAACACTCTATTCATGAGAGTGGTCCTTACTAGCTAAGGATGGCCCTGTATATGTTACTCTCACATGGAGAGTATCCACATTAATTTGTGGATACCGTAGAATAACACTCGCTTAGGAGTGTTCCTAACCTTAGTGGTAAGGATTCTCTATGATGATTACTCATGGATGACAGGGTGACATTTACTTGTGGTCGAGATATTCTTTGTAGACATTACTCTTATATGGAGAGTATACCTACATTTGTATGTAGATTCCATAGAATAACACTCACTTGGGATTGGTCCTAGACTTAGTGGTAAGGATGCTCAATGATGATTCCTCATGGACGTCATATTTTAACACTCACTTGGGAGTGGTCCTAGCCTTAGTGGAAAGGATGTTATATGATGAGGGCTGACATTTATATGCGGTTGAGATTTGACTTGCAGACAATACTCTTGTATGGAGAGTATTACTACATGTATGTGTAGATTTCGTAGTATAACACTCACTCAAAATTGGACCTAGCTCTAACATGTTGAGGATGGTCTACGATGAGTCCTTACGGATGACAGGGCTTGCATCTAGGACCTAGGTGCAGTTGAGATCTACATTCAGTTGTACATGATTCAGTTGGTTGATACTATGGACCCTCCTCATTAAAGGGGAGTAGGCTGATGGAGGGCTGCATCATCCTTGGACCTATGCCCTAAAGTGATAGGGATTGATCATATTTCAAAGAGATCATGTGTACTGTAGGTAGCATGGCAGTAAAGGATCAAATAGATCAAAGTGTGGTTGCAAAGGATCAAGTAGATTGAAGTGTGGTTGCAAAGGATATAAATGATCGAAGTGCTACTGCGAAGGATCGAAAGGATAAAAGTACTACTGCAAAGGATTGAGAATATCTAAGTGTTGCTGCAAAGGAAGAAGAATATTGAATTGATGCTACAAAGGATCAGGAATATCGAAGTACTATTGCAAAGGATCAAGAAGATCGAAGTGGTGCTACGAAGGATCGAAAGATCGAAGTGTTGTTGCAAAAGGATCAAGTGATCGTGTGATGCAGAAGATGAAGACATTGAAGAGTAACTGTTTCAGTTAATTATTGTGAAAACTTCCTATGATGTATATATGTATTACCTCGATACTAATGAAGGTACTATCTCTCGATTCTCCTATAGTCTATGATGATGTTTCCAGTAGAATAACTTTCTTGTTAAGGGAGAGTGTTGAAATATTGTCACTTCAAAGGATATTCTAAATGTATTTTACTGATCTAACCCAAGGAAGATGTTATTATTTCTCCGTCGGGGTGTTACTATTGTAATTGTTCATCATAGAGTCATGAAGTAAATTCTTGATTGTAAGTCAAGTCATTAGTACCCTAATGAATAATATACAATACTATTTTGATTCTTCCTAGGTGAAGTCAACCTAGACAATTTAGTGGGGCCGACTTGTTTAGGGTAAAAGTTAGTTGACTCAATGTGTATAAATAGAAGAGTTGTGCTTCTTATTTGAACACAGAATCACTCACTTGTATAGTGCATAAGAGGGAGAGAGACATAACAACAAGGAGGAGGATACCTGATTTGGGGTTATATCTTATACATCTTATACAGGGGAAGTTTTGTTGGGTTTTCGTCCCCTTGAGGGTTTCCTAGGATAAATAATATTCCTATCTTGTGATTTTGTTTCTTTCAGTGATTTTGCATATGCTACTATTATGAATTTGGGTTGAACACTAATGATATCAAGTCTAGCATATGAAATCTTAACATCATTGACAAAAGCACTTGATCTTTGATAAAATGAAAAGCTGATATTTTTCTCCATGATCTAAAAAATGAACTGGTTCCTTTATCTAGCATGGAGAATATAGAAAATATCAACCTTAATTTTGCTACAACCTTTTCATAGTCCAATAAAAATTTCTCTATTGAAGTCTCGACTAAAATGAGCAATAGTAGAACTAACCCTTGGTATGATCAAGAGTGCAAAGATGCAAGAAAAGAAGCTAAGGAAGCTACTAGAGATTCGATACAAATGGATAAGGTAAATCAGTACAAATCATTAATTAAAATAAAAAGGGCATTATATAAGTAAAAGGAAGGAAAATATCCTACACCTCTCCAAGATGGCTCCTAAAAAATTATGGAGGCAAATTCTAACTCACAAAACAAAAGAAGACAATAAAATTGCTTTCAAATATTGGAATTCCTATCTTAAAAACTTTATAAATCTTAGGATATCATAGATACCATTAAAAATCTTCTCACAACGAAATAATTTTTCTCTTTAGAAGACACAGATTTCGGGTTTAAGCACTTAGAAAATGGAAAATCCAAATACATTGAAGGCTACCAAGCAAAAATATTCAAAATTAGAGGGCATGTCCTCATCTCGCACATCCACAAACTCTTTAATCTAGTGGTCAATCAAGGGTTTCTGACAACTTGGACTCAAATCCTCATTATTCCTATTTTCAAATGTGGTGATGAAAATGATCCCTATAATTATTGGACTATTATGATCATCCCTCTCTTAGATAATTTATATGGTATTCTCTTAGAAAAGAAGATCAATGAATGGCTAGAAATGGAAGGTAAACAGGCTAAAGGACAAATATTTTTAAAAAGGAATCTTTCAACCATTGACCACCTTGTTACACTTAGGATCATTGCAGAGGAATTCCATAATAATAAGTCTAACCTATTTTGCTTCTTTGTGGATTTTAGAAAATCTTTTGATATAACTCCTAGAAAAAGCCTATTGAATAAGCTAGAGGATCTCAAGGTTCCTTTTGAGTTGATAGATGTCGCGATAAGGTTATATGAAAAGGTCATTTCCAAGTTTAGGAATAATGAGGGGTGCAAAACATATTTAAATTGTAAAATTGGAGTTAAACAAGGTTTCCCCCTCTCCCCTGCCCTTTTTTGCATTTACATTGATAATCTAGAAAACTGATTAGAAGAAGCATGTTGCGTCAGTAAAATCTTAGTTGGGATAGTAATCATCCTCCTACTTTATGCTTATGATATTGTTCTTATGGCAAGGTGTCCTTCTGATCTCGATAAGAAATTAAGAATTCTTAAATATTTTTTCTCTAACATGGGTATGGTTTTTAACGTCGATAAGACAAAAATAATGATTATAAAATCTAAGAAATACACATGTGCAAATTTTATTTACGATAATAGAAATATAGAGGAAATTACTTCTTACAAGTATCTTGGAATTGATATTCATCACAAGCTCAATTGGAACTATAGCATTGAGAAAATGATTAATGGAGGGTGGAAAGATTATTTTGGTCTTGAAAATAACTTTAAATCAACCAATATGGTCATGTGGGATAAAAAGAAGTTCCTCTTTGAAAGTCTTATTATCCATGTTATCTTGTATGGTTGTGAAGTATGGGGGTGCATCATTTCTAGAGAATCTTGGAGGAATATTGCGCAAATACACAAGCAGTTTATAACTTATAACCTCAAAATTAAAAGCAATATTCCTTATCATATTCTCCTCATAGAAGTGGGTCTTTCCCCCATCAAGAGCATGGCTATGACTAGGTACCTAATGTACAAACATAATATACATAACATGGGAAACGATAGACTTCCTAAAATTGCTTTAAACTCAAATCAAAACCAACTATGCCTCAAGTGGGGTTGGTGTAAAGATACCATGGCTTGGTTAAACCATTGGGGCATTAATGAAAACGACATTTTGCATAACATTGATAATGTAAAAAATATTATTACTTCTAAGTTTAAAGAGAAATTTTGGTGTGAGGAGAATTTAGCGGTAAAGAGAAAATTAAGATACTGTAAGGAGGTCATTAATCCTAACTTGGAAGGTCAGAAGTATCTCTCGGTAGTAACTAGCTCATGGAAGAAAATTAATATAGCCAAGATTGGAACAAACTCTCAAGAACTCCATAGCGAAACATGGCGTTGGTCTATTTCTAAAACTCCATGGGCGAAAAGGGTTTGCCATCTGTGTGAGTCTATGAGCATTGAGGATTAAAATAACTTTCCCTTAGAGTGCCTTGCTTACACCCACATTAGATCTGAGTTTCATAGTATTTGCTGCAATACAAACCTTTATAACCTCCTAACTTTCCAAAAACATAGTGATCTTGAAAATCTTCTTAGCAAGATTTTTGAGTACAGAAACAATATTTTAAAATAAACCAAATATTATCCTTCTTAAAGTCCGATAGAACAAAGTTGATCCCACCACCAGTATTTAATTCTTTATATATATATATATATGCAAAACTCTTCCATAAATTGTAGAAATCTCAACAAATAAACTACTATCCTAGGACTATAAACTTTAAAAAACATCAACTTCATTTATCTAATAAAAAAAGAATTAAATATTTTTTTAGTCTAAAAATAAAACAATTTAATTATGTATTGAAAATGAAAATAAGAATATACAATATTGACAAAGGGTCATTTCAAAAAAGTAGATAGGGTTACATATGCTTGTTTTGAGGAAAAATATATAAATATTAAATGCATATAATATGTATTCTATTTTGTGGATTCCTTGGTTGAATGTTTGGAGGTATAAATGGTGCCTTGAAATGTTAAACAGTGTTTAAGTTTTTCAAGGAAAAGTGTGTTTTTGGAAAGTACCATGATAGGTTCGAGGTAGGTAGTCTGAGATGCATATTAAGCATATGTAGTGATATATAGCTTCAGAATTATAACAGAGTTAGAGTTATAGCGACATCACTTGGTTGAACATCATTTTTTTTTTATCTTTTTAATTGGGGTGTTGGCTTGAGATGTAACTTAAATGTGGATATTATCGTATGTGGTAGAGAGAGTGAGGGGAAGGATGGGCATGTTCTTAATTTTTTATAATTATTATAAATTTTTATTTTAAAGTAGACTTTTGTGTTGAAGTGGAAGATGGAGATAGACATTTTTTTAATGAAATTTTTATATTTAGAACTTAAAATATCATATATTAAGGGTTATTTATGAGTTGAATTATTATTTTTATTGATAATTTATAAAACTAAATAAACAATTATTAATTTATATTCGTTAACTCTCATGAATATGATGTAATCTAATATCTATTTGAAATGTATATGTTTATGTTCAATTTTAGTTATTTCTAACCAAAAGCCTATTTCAATTAATGTTATTAAGGTGGGTGAAAACTAAGAAATGTTTTTGAATAATATTTCAATTTGAATCTTTGTTAAATCTTGTTATATATTTCAAAAACATTTCACTTCAATCTACTAATGTATACTTATATTCTACTTTCGTTTGCATCTTTATAAATTGTTTTAATTACATGTTGTATATTTTTGTTTGTTAACATAACATTATAATACATGAATGAATGACTTATGGAACATCATTATACATTCTTAAGTTTTTTTGTAAATTAGAATATTTTATATTTACGTCGCAAGGCATTTTTCTCTGAAGTTCTTTTGGAAACCACTATTCATTTCGTCGTCTATTCAGCCAACTGTATTTCTCCACATGTTTTCTTTGTGATTCGCTAGTTCTCCGCGTGTCTTCTTCATGATCCGCTGGTGTCGTTCAGATATCGGTTGGTTATATGAAGCAACTAATATCTAGTCTTGTTAGGTGAATCTACTAAAACTTTTAAGCTTCAATCGAGTGAAAATGAAAGATGCAGCAAACTGGGTGTTGCAATTCTCGTCGGACGGGGTGGGATTTGAGCACTTGTATGGTTGCAGAGGAGATCAGGGTTCAGAGCGACGATGCATCACAAAATGTCGTGTTTCATGTTCAGATCAGTTAGAGAGCCTGAATGTAGGCCGTGGAACGCTACTATTGATTCAGGGGTTTTGAATTATTCTAAGCTATACGAGAATGGTGGTTTAGTGGTCGAGCTAGCTGCGGTACCCGATTCATTTAATGGTAGTTTTGTGGAAATTAATGAATGGCTTGTCGGGCCTAGTCAGGAACAGCAGAGCTCGGATGGTGCATCAAATTGTGTGGAGGCAACGATTGATTTTCTCGTCAGCGCTTCCGATTACGATTTTGTGCTCTACGATAAATTCAAAATTGAAAATACTGTCGAAGGATCTAGCAGTTTAGATCACATCGGTGAACCCACAAATGGATTCTAAAATATGGCTTCTGGGGTTAATAGTTTTGGGTGATTCGATTCTGTAGGGTATTCTGATAGTTTGCTTCGGGGGATATCGACTATGGACTATTGGCATACTCCTAGTCTGCTGCATCCTCCAAACCCAGTCGGGGGATATCGACTATGGACTATTGGCATACTCCCAGTATGATGGTGAGCTTTCTACAAACCCCATATTCTTTTCCACTATACATTCTCGTTCATCCTCCCACAGCAACCTCCAAAACAAAGCATTGAGTTGCGGGAGGAGTGAATTTACATCTCAGAAAGTTCATTGCAGGGTTTTCCAAGTCATAACTAAAGGTATATATCCATTCACAAAATATATACACTCTTGTACAACTTTTGGTGGATAAGTGTAACGCAAATATTCTCTAGCACATGCTTGCTATTTTTTGTTTGATTCTGTGTATATATTGTCAGGTTAATGGGCAAACCAGGCTCTTTTTTCTTGAAAATCCTATTGTCAGATGCCCACGAGCTATCTCGAAGAGTTTATGCCAGTGGACGTGATGATCTCAGCCATCTGAGGGATGGGAAGGACAAAACAGTTATCTTCGCTTTCAGTGGCTCTCTTGATTATCCTGTCTTTGGATCCACAACAACCAAATTTGGAAAATGCCAAATTAACAAATATTGGTTGTCTGGAGTGGATAAAAGATGGGAACAACTAGCTAGCCTCCGTCCATCTGGGTGATCTCACCCAATTTATGCTTATTTGGAGAAATTCTGGTGTGCAAGAAGAGGTATTATGATCTTTCAATTTTTAGTGGGTGCTTTCATCCAATTTATGCTTATTTGGAACAATTATGGTGTGCAAGAAGAGGTATTATGATCTTTCATTTTTTCCCTAAAAGTAAACTTCCGAGCGCTTTCCAGTTAAAATCCAAATTTTTTATTCAGAATATTTTGTTGTGTGGAAGAAGAGTATTATGATCTTTCATTTTTTTCCTTATAAGAAAACTTCCGAGCGCTTTCCAGTTAAAATCCAATTATTTTATTCAGAATATTTTGTAGTTATTGTGTTCAAAGAAGTGAAATGCTTTGTTGCTATCCATGTGAGGAAGATATGTGTTTTGTGTAAAAAGTGTGTACTAAAGATAGGAAGCAATTGGTATCTTCTTGATAGAATTTAAAGTACCTCATTTCTCTTAAAAATAGAGTAAACCCATCTGACTCTACAATCTATTAACTTCAGATTTTTAAGGTTTTAGTTAAAAAAAATACGGCAGTTTATAATTTTTTAAGATTTTAGTTAAAATAGATTTATGGCAGTTTAAATATTTTCCCTACCTTTTAAAAGAGATGAACAATTTAATTAATATTCTTTCAAATATTTGGGCTTTAATCTGGCATTCTATTCATCTTCAAACGCTGGTTATGAAATAGCACCCAAATGGTGCACATTCATGGCGTTTGATATAAATATTCATTTCAAGTTATCTATATGCTGGAACTGGGAATAATACCATGGTATTTTTTAGTTTTCTTTAATTTTTTAGGTCCCAAAGTCCAATAATATATGGTCAAAATCTCTAACAGCGTAGTTCCATCATGAAAGAAACTTGGGTTGTGAACAATTATGCCCAGATACACATCAAAATGTTTACCTTAAAGCAGGTCAATTTATGTTACCTTTATTCCATGATCACAGGCATAAATGTTTGACATCCTAAGAATTTAAGATCCTTAGAGGATAATAAATAGGCTCAATCTGTTGCTGGGCTGTGGTTTAGAAGTACGTCAGTGAGAGTCTACCAGGCCTGGGTTCAATTGTAGGGGCTTCTATACCTATACAAACGATCATGCTATAATCCAAGTTTCAATAGATACAATCATTTTTTGTTTTTCTTAACTTTCTATGTCTCCAAATTCAATAAGAGAGGCTTAGCAGCACTATTCGACCATGAAAGGAACTTGGACTATGAAATAACTGACATTAACAGTTGAATTTGATTGGTCCCACATTAAAATGTTTACATTAAAGTAGGTCAATTTATGTGATCTTTATAGAAATTAAAATCCTTTGGAGGATAATGAATAGGCTCAATCTGTTAATTAGACCGCAGTTTAGGATTATTCCAGGGTGAGTCTACCAAGCCCAGGTTTAGTGCCATGGGGATTTTGTGCTCAGAAATCCACAAACGGCCATGCCCTTGTACCAGAGTAGTTCTTGTGAAAAGATATAATATGCTCAACCTTGTAGAAACCGATAATAAATGCACACAAACACAAACTTTAGTTTTTCTTAAGACACTTCCAAAGATCTGATATGCAAGGCTGTATTTCTCCAAGTTCATTATTTGAGAAGCTTGGCCATTTTATGATGTGTGTGAAGTTTGAAGTTGAAAGTATGTTTGAGCTTTGGATCTCTAGGTGTATATCAAACACTTTTTTCATTGAATCATACTAATTGTCTATGCACTCAATGCAAAGTGAAATTTAGTGCACAGTTACACATAAACCTCGTTACAAACAAGCACACATAGATCGTTACTCAGGAATTATCATCCTCCTCATTTCGTATTTCATTGTTATTGCAGACCCGCTTGGAATATGAAAGGGGAAAAACCATGGTGTTTACTGGTCAGTCCATGGGAGGGGCTATTGCTTCTTTAGCCACGCTATGGATGTTGGATAAACAGCTGCAGCCCGGCAAGCCTAAATCTGTTTTCTCCATCACATTTGGTTTCTTTTTGGTTGGTGATGAAATTCTGGCACGAGCAGTTCGTCGCAAGGGGTGGGTAGATCAGTTCTGTCATGTTTTTTTAGGACGTGATGTCTTCTCTTGAATCTTGTTGGCCCCTTCTATATCTGTGTGTAACCCCTTGGAGGCAATGTTGCCCTATTGAAAGAAATACTTGCAGACTGCGGGGGATTTTATGGGTTCCATTGACATAGCAATGGAAGAAGCCCTCCCTTTAAACTTAGATGGCATTACTGAGTCTGTCAGTAATGTAGTATAGCAGTGTTCGGCCGTGGTGAATTACAAGAGCACAGTCAACATGAGTCCCAACAATCCCTTGATAGCTGTTGTAAAGCCTCCGATCAAACTAATCCCTTATAGTCCATTTGGACATTATGTATTATGTTCTAAGAGGGGTGGGATTCGGGTAGAGAATCATTTTGTTGTGTTACCCATCCTCTATTATACCCTTCAAACTTCAAATGCCAAATTGGAGGAATTCATCTTAGAGCACATCGGTTATGGCAATATCTTACCCAGTGCCTTGCAAAACATAGTGAAGTTGAATGAGCTTTCAAATCTTCCTTTGTCAGACGCAAGATCAATTTATCAAGACTGGAGGATCACAATACAACTGGACTCCCTTGGGCTTGTAATTTAGGTAACATTGTATTATTATTCTTTAATTCATTTTTTTTATCTTACCTGCAATAAAGTTGAATTATTAAATCATATGTGTATGCTATGTGATATGGTGATCAAACTAGCATAGATCCATATTCTTCAATTCAATTTTTCTTTCTCTTACCTGCAATAACGTTCCAAAATAAATGCTTCCCGTATGGTATGTATGTTATATGGTGATAAACTCGCATAGATCCATATTGGAGCTATTCGTGGCCAGAGGGATTAAGATTCAAGAATGGCCCCGTCATAGACCTAGACTGGAGATGGATCTTGTAAGAAGTAAGTTTTTTTACCCATTATTATTTCTAACTTAAAATAAACACCTCACCCCACTCGGGTTATAGAATATTGTTGTACAACTAGAAGTCGCTTGCTTATTTCAAGGGCATGCGTCTCTTAAGTAAGGTGATATCACTTAAAAGTTGAAACAAGATGGACAGGAATAATATGGAAAGTGCATCACCTCAATCTGCTTTGTAATCAAAGTAAAATCTAGGATGATAATCATGTGAGTCTTTTATAGGTACATAAAACAAAGTTTTTATTTCATTTTATTTTAAAGTTTTATAAATATGTACAAACATCGGAAACAATAATTTCATTAAAATTAGGGATACATTTGAAAAAAAACTCTGTTCTAAAACACAAGAATGTAATTTTGAGAATTTTTTTATTATTCTTTATACAAATAGAAACTACTAGTTATATAGATGACGCAATTTTCAATATTTTAGCCATCTCTTACTTGGCAGATACATAGACCAAGGTTGAATCCCCCTAGATATTTTTGTGCATCTGGTCTTAATGCAGATAGCCCCTTCTGCAACCCCAAGCAAACCATCTTACAATTCAAAACAAATTGTTAGTCTTGAAAGGTCTAGCACAAATCTCTTCTCATGTTATTAGCTGATACAATAGCCAATGAGGGGAAGTGCCCCTGTGAGATTTATTTGGTTAAACATGAAGGATTTGATTTGGTTTGTGTTGGAGATTCACCCTTTCTTATGTATCATTTTGTGTCTTATTCACTATTTTACTCCATTGCACTTTAGAATTTTATATTTGACATCTCGCATAATATAAAACTCGGTCACTATTTGGTTGTTATTTTCTGTAAAGTATTTGTAGAATTGAATGGATGTTAAGGGTTGATTTTACTGTTAGTAACCAACTCCTTTTCATGGATTCTACCTCAAATACAAATTATTGTTGAGTTGTTGTTTTCTTCGATGCTTAAATCAATTTTTTTGTCACTTTAATCATCTTCATAATTACCTGATATTTGATTGCATGTGTATGTGTTTCCTCCATACAAATAAAATCCATGTATTTTTGCTTGTTATGTTGCATTTCCCAGGATAGTTTGAAATCCATGTATTTTTCCCTGTTATGTTGCATTTCCTAGGATAGTTTGAAAATGTTCTGAAAGGTAATACTCAAGTAGATTCTTAATAATATTTAAAGTAGATTCTTAATAATACATTGAAAAATTTGAAAAAGGTAAAGGGTTTCTCTAAGAATATATAATATTTCTATATGGTTGCAATTTATAAAGATTCATTTAACTGAGAAAGTTGGTTATGAACATTATAACTTTATTCTCTTTAGAAAGTAGGTACATTCTGGTTCTCTGATTGATAGGGACATGGACTCTGTTTTCTAACTCATATGATGTCTGGACCTGCCTTTTGAGGACTTTATAAATGGAGAGGCCCTTCTGTTTTGGAAATTAGTTTAATTGATGTGTTTCTGCATTTTATCTAATCACACAATGTGTATATTGTATTTGCAGCCTCATCTTGTCCTTGGCTTGATATCTCAAATTATCAAGGTACATTCTGATGAGCTTTAGTTCTAACACTGCATGGTAAGAGCTGCAATCTGACATGATTCTCTAAGATGAAAAGGGCTGTATTATTTAATGTGTTTTCTTATACAAGATTGTTGAATGATGTTGTGTAACTTTCAATCTTATCCTTATTTATACACTCGTTTGAGAGGGATCACTTTATTGGCATTGTCTGAAATGTATGCTGTATTGCAGTCACTCTGTTTTTCATAGTTGCTTCTTCCGTCTTGCAAGGTGCTATACATAGCATAGATATTTTTCACAACTAAAATTCTTACCTTATCCTGTAGTTTCAATGTTCATCCGGGCTTAACTATGATAATAAAACTGATGTAATTGTTTCAGATAAGGTGTGTCAATTGCTCGCACTACTCAGACACATTTGATCCTCTTATTGATTTGAGTTTGGAAGTAGAGAATTTGAATTCAATAATAGAGGCATTAGATTCTTTCACGAGAGCAAAAAATTTAGAATGTGATGCCAAGTATGAATGTGAGAATTGCAAACTTGGCGGCTCTTTTTTCAAAAAATATTACGATCGATAGTGAACCTAAGATTCCTTCAATTTAGCTTAAACGTTTCATCATAAATGGGATCATTGGGAGTAAAGTACACAAAGAACTTACATATCCTAAAGTTTTGGACTTGAATCATTTTACTAATGATGAATAAGACAATCAGGTACTTTATCATTATCATTCCATTTGCATGTAATTGAAAACTAATGTTTTCTTTGTCTGAAGCAACCTCTGTTTTCCTAATCTAGATTTTTTCTGCAAATTGTAGGGAGATTTGAAATATGAATTATATGGTGTACTTGTGCACTGTGGGTGGACAATGTACTCAGGACTTTACTAGAGATTTGTACAAACCTCACCTGATATCTGGCATAAGCTAGATGATTGGTAGGTCTCTTTCTCTCTCTCTCTCTCTCTCTCTCTCTCTCTCTCTCTCTCTCTCTCCTGAGTGTATGTGGTATTTTTCACTGTTCATGTCAATGAAAAAATACACTAATAAAGATCTGGTACTATGCTACTTGCTGTAAACAATGAATGCAATTTTAAGTTATCCAGATAGTCAGACCATTTTTTTGGGGTTTTGTGCAAGATTTGGTGTAAAACTGCAGTTAAGTTATTAAAAAGGAAGTTATTATAGGAAATGGTCACACTCTTAGCCCAGTAAGAACACTTAGTTTTGTGTAAGATTCGAGGAGGTCTACATTTGTTTTCCATCTATCCATTCTTTAGTTGGCTGAGATAGGTGAGAAAATAGAGGATTCTTGAATTCCTCTTTTATTGTCATAGTGCAATTTGTGTTGAACGCATAAATAGAAAATAGCAAAGGATTTTCACTTTGAAGATTTCAAACATATTAGGTTGATACCACCTTGAGTGTCATAATCAACGTCAAATGTGAAAATGGATTCGAGATGATGACAAAGGACCTAAAGAATCTAAGACAACATGGTGGTTGAATCAGTTTATTGGTCGTGAAATAAAGCCAACAATGGATTGAACACTTCCCTTTGCAGAGGAGCACTTGTTCATACTTACTTTAAGGGTAGGATTAGAAGGATATCATATGAATATGGATGGCAGGCATGTGACCTCATTTCCTTATCGAACTGTGAGTGACTGTAACTTGTTATATTGAAATTTTCTTGCTTCACCACACTTTTTCCACCAATATGATTAGATAATGAAAAAGATCATTTCAATTTGAATAAGCATGCCGTCTTCTGGATATTTCACCGTTTTTCAGAGATATGCACATAATATTGTTTTATGTTTTTGGGATTTAGATTTATAACTGAGTCAATACTATCATAGTGCATGATGAATCTTTGTTTTCCAATACAAAAAATATAAACTGTGAGACTAAGGACTCAGGAATAATCATAAAGGGAGTGATAACATGAGACGTGAAATGCCTGGATTAATAATCTTCTGACCGATAATTTTTTTCTGATAGTGTGTTTTTTAATCAATGGCCTGCTTTGAATTTTAGTGCAGTTGCTGAAACTTTTTTTTGCTGCTCATTGGATTTATAAATACAACAAAGAGTTTTTCATTCTTTTAATTGTTGAATTGCTACTCAGACCCATATTAGGGCCTTCGTTCCTACATAGGTTCATACAAGCTGATTTCCTTTCTTTTGCAAAAGTATGGGAATATTGTCTTACAAATTGATTATATAATAAATGCAAAATTCAAATATTCGCACTTAAGATAACTGGCAGGCACTGTTTTAAATGGAGCCACATAAAATGGATTGATTCCCTAATGCCTTATTTATATATGCATTTTTCTATTTAAGCTCCCTTTTGGAGCTTCTTCCACTTGTGGGAAGATCAGAGGAAGAGTCTGGTTTTTTTGTGGCCAACGTCAACAGATGGATGGAGATCTGATCACAATGCCTTTGTATACTTAGACAATAGACTTTCTTACACTGTTTTCCAACATTTTCACCTCGGGCATTCCATGTTTTTGGTGCTCCTCCCTTTAGTGCATTATGAGAAGCATGTGGTGAGTCCTATCCTATGGCATAGAGTTGAATAATATAATTTAGACATGTACTTTTGCATACGTTCGGTTTGAATGTGCCAGAAACAGTTCGAGTTAGGTCTATTTTGTATTTTGTCATTGAACCAATGCTCTGCAAACTTCAATACTGTCAGATTCAATGTTGGAACATATATGTCATTTCTTTTGCTTGTGGGATCCTAACGTTTCTTAAAAAATACGAATTTTCTCTCATCTTCAGCAACCATCGATTATTTGAAGGATAAAGAATGGAGAGAAATGAAGGCAAGTGCACATTAAAGTATCCAATTTGCCAGTGCTACTTCTGTTGGTCTATTGATTTTTCTTGCCCTTGACATCTTCCATCTTTTTCCCAATTTTAGAGTACAAGATCCAAATTAATGCTCATGTGGCCAAAGCACAAAAAATGCCCGAGGAGGGATGGACCATGCACAATGGGACTCCATCGCCATGCAACAACACTCGAGACCATCCTGGGATGATCCAGGTATCACATGCTTGTCTTTAATCCTATAGTCTTATCTTTCCTCAAAATATTTTGGTATCATCTAAAGACTAAATATGGATCCATGAAGTCTGTTCAGACTCCTTTCAACTATTATTGTTATCCTTGTCCTTGCAACAGACCATATTTCCTATTCTGAGGAATGGGGTATAATATCCACTCTAAATTTTTCCTTTGCTTTGATCAGCCACAGGCTACCATGAGACCACTCTGTAGTGCACCTGATTCCTCTTCTTTTGGAATTGGTTACTAATTCACTTCCATTTATGTGCTTCATTGCCAAGTGTGATCTTTTACAAATTGTTGTAAGCTGATCTTTTAGTAATTCACTTCCATTTCTGTGCTTCATTGCCAAGTTTGATTAGGCTGCAACATTCAAATGAAGCTATCAAGTTTTTAAATGCAAACTCCACACATTGGAGCAATTTGAAAACGGGGACCTTTAAAAAACCATGGTCAACATCTTCATCATTCCTGCAATAGCTGCAGTTTTCATGTCCTAATCCTATGTTATAAAGCTTTCCTTTTTCCAGGAGCACCATGTATAGAATGTACTGAGCAAGGAGCTAGAATTTAGAGAAAACCCTTGCATCCCAAATAGATTTCACTTTGTGCCATTTATGCTTGTATCATTAAGATTCGAAGGTCCATGGTTCATCTTTTTGTACAAACATCTTGTCTTTTATATTGGGATAGATGCCCCATAACTCAAATCAAATGCATTCAATTATGTAGCAAAACCTTGAAATACATCCAACAAGAATATTAGTCAGAGATTCCTATTAGATCTCAAACACGTAAGTAAGTTTGGCTTTCATTAAATTTGGGCACATTCTTGAGTTAAGTTGGACTGGTGTATTTGTTTCTTTGTTAATAGCTTCTAAATTTAATATGCAACTGTTTCTAAAACAGACATGGGCAGTGCTGAGGGGACATTGGATTTGAAGTTTTGGCTTTGAATTTTATCTTTTATTTCCTTTTTAGTCAAATCCTAAAGGTCTAAAGGGAATGGAGGAGGGTCTTATGTTCAACTTCACTCATTGGTTTAAAAAGTTTTGAGTAGCACATTTCTTATATGATAGCAAGGTTTGACTAGTAACTCAGTTTGTCAAATAATTCTAATTCTCCATGGAATACTTGTGTTGCAGAGTAAGGCTGAAGAGGTTTCCCTAGGCTTGGATGGAAAAATCATATTTCTTGTTGGTAAGTTTTGGATCTTGGCAAAACAAAATCATTTTCAAATTTTACTATATGGACTCTTGGAATCTGTGCAATATTAATAAAAGAAAGGAGTGGGGTCATCACAATATGTAATACGATACACTTTTAAGTAATTTGTTGTTTTATAGGAATGATGGGTTGTGGAAAGACCACTATGGGAAAAATTCTGTCGGAATCTTTATGGTATTACTTCTTTGACATGTATGTCACAAAGGCCAAGGATGTGAATTTGAAAGTCAACTATCATTCTCAATTGTATATTGCATATGTTTTTTCGTGTAATACGAAACATTTTGATATGTATCTTGTTGTATATGTGCAGTGATAAGTTGATTGAAGAGTCTGCATGTCGAACACCTATGGCACAAATAGTCAAAGGTAAAAATGAAGAGTACTTTAGAGATTCTGAGGTGATGCCTATTTCCCTTCATCACATTTTACTATAACCCACTTCTACATGATTTAAAGAAGGAAACCAAAATGATTTTCATTGTATGCTTCCTTTATTATCCATGAATTCATTCTATGGTTACTTTATCATCTATGAAGTCCATTGCTCACTTATATTAAAGACCCTCAGATGGCTTCACTTGGGAAAACATGTTTTTTATGCAGATAAAGGATTGGATTAGAGTTGTTGATTTCGTAATTTGACATGGGATGTATTTTTGTTTGTGTTTCAGGTTTGTCTTATGGAAATTGGGCAAGGAATGTTAGTTTTTTGGAGTTTATGTTTATCTCTGAGAAATGCTTGCTGGTATTGCTAGGGCCTTATAGCCCTTTCGTTTCTAGTTCGATTGTTGGAAAATTAATTTGGGTTGTTTACTAACTTTACTCCATCAAGCTTCTTTCCTTGTTAGCAATTTGATATGGGATGTACTTGTGAACAAGTTTTTGGCCATCGAAGTAAATTTTACCATTTTCTTTGAGATTACATTTTCTTCTTGTAAAAATGTTGTCCAATTCATGCAAGTTGTGTTTGTTCCTGTTCTTATTGGAAACTTTTATATCGGTTATATTTTGTTTCTGATTTTGTTGGCTTTCTACTTGCTAAATCTTCCCGTTTTATGTGGCCTTTTTTATGAATAAGTGTTAGGTTTTGTCACAACTCGTAGAAAAATATTAATGTAAGATATATTTTTGTTTTCCTTTTTTCTCTTTCAGGGTTTGTTTCTGGTTTCACATTGAATTGTTAGCCCCTTTTTTTTGTTTTTGGTTTTGTCCTCCAAGCATTGTAATTTTTATTCTCTTGACATTAAGTCTGACGTTTTCTCATGTTTCTTTCTGCAAAAATGTGTCGACCAGATGTGGAGTATGGACTTTATCTCCTTTTTCTTGAGCTATGGAAATAATATTATGTGGCATCTTATTTCCTGTGTGGTTGGTTTAGTTATTGGGAGAGACTGTGACTAGATGGATTTTCAATTTACAAGTTTCAAATGCTTGATGATTTAATTTTTGATGTTTCTTTCCATTTGAGTTCTAGGATTTTTCCTTGACTAAAGCTCATCGCTTACTTGTGGGCTATTGGATTTTTTTACTTTCTACATTTCTAAGTTCTTCGCTACAAAGTGATGTTGTTTTTCTGTGTGGTTTGATTTGGGATGGTTTATTTTCTAGGAAGTGTGTGAGTTCCTTATCAAGGTTTTTCTTTCAAAAAAATGGAGGTAAGAATCACTTACATTATAAATTGGATTTTCTCAATTTTCCTTGCATAATGGAGGTAAGGTTTTTCTTTAACTTGCATAATGGCTTTTCTCAATTTGCCATTCATGGAGATGTAAAATCTTTCACAAGATCTTTCTTTCTGAATAGTCTAAGACTCTAAACCACAGATATAAATATTTTTACTGCAATAAGCATCAATACTACTTTTGAGAGTTCTGTAAGCATCAAGACTACTTTTGAGAGTTCTGTGTTTCAAGAAATCTTAGTGATTTAGAGTTGTAAAATTGAAACTTGGAATTCTGCACTAATGAAAATTTTTAGCAGAATTAATTTGGCTTTAATTAT
The DNA here is from genome assembly GCA_001517045.1 of Pseudotsuga menziesii. Lineage (NCBI taxonomy): Eukaryota > Viridiplantae > Streptophyta > Pinopsida > Pinales > Pinaceae > Pseudotsuga > Pseudotsuga menziesii. The sequence goes on from LPNX010430433.1 coordinate 576,571, forward strand.
AATAGTTTTCAGATTTTGGGCTAGCAATGTGGGCACCAACTTCTTCATATATTATTTTCTACAACTTTTTAGTAGCATTTGGATATCGAAGCATCTTAATTTCAAATGGACGTTTTGAGATTAAGGCTATCCAACTTGTAATGGTTTTGTTCACTAATTGTAAGTGTAGTTTTAACAGGTAACTTGCTCCAGAATATTTTGTTTATGGAAAGGTTACTAACAAGACGGATGTGTATGCATTTGTTTGAGAAAATAACTAGAATGAAGTCAACCAATACAAGAAATCCCAAGGGTCAAGAAAGCCTGGTTATGTCAATATGTTTTGGTTTTAACAGTTGACTCTCAACTCCATGTTTATTTATTATCCTTATGGGCTCATTTTTAGCCTTCCACGAGTGTTGAAACTAGGCAAGGCCAATTTTGCAGGATGGGAAAATGAGAAACCTTGCTGATAAATGTTTGCAAGATGTTCATGATACAAATGAGATGCACAATGATGCTTGCTCCTACACTTTGTCCAAGGAAGACATCTCATTACCAGCATTGCATGAGCAGAGTAATTTATCTCTACTTCTTTCATTTATATACAATTTCTTATGTTTTTCATGCTTTTTATGAATTATGTATTTTAATGCTTGTAGAGTTGCCTCCACCATTGTTGTTTGATAAACTTGCAATTGAACTCCGCAAAAGGCTTGTAAGTAGTTTGCATCTTTCCAATGATTAATTGTTAAATGACTTGAAAGTTTACTTCTATATTTCATATCCTGGACGTTATTTAGGTTTTGGAGATGTTGGAAGTGATCCCTTGGGATATAGTATGTAGTGTATTCGATAGTGCTGTTGATCCAGCCTGCAAAACCATGAGGCTGGTACTGATTCTTCATATAGGCTCAGTATTTGTGTTTTTATTTTCTTTTGTTTTGACCTGACATTCCTTCTGTCTTAAGACTGATTCAATCTATTATTTATCTGCTTCCTCTTAATTTGTACGTTGCAATAAATATGATGCGAGAGGAAGGTTTTGCATCATTTTACAGAACACTTGGGCCATCTCCTATTGGCATTGCACCCTACATTGTTGTCAACTTCTGTATTTTTGACTTGTGAGTCTAGATTCTAGTCTGTATGTGTCCTTTGAAGTTTATTATTTGAAATATATGATATTCTATATGTGATGATCCCCAATAAATTTTTATTGTGTTTAAAAGGTTTGAATGAACAAGAAGTTTGCATGATCGAGGCACATGAATTTTGGAATATGATTTTAGATCAATGTGTTTAACATTTATCTAGTCTTGCTTACTTTAGTTTCTCACACCTTCATTTGTTCAAATGGCAGAGTTAAGAAGTCTCTTCCAGAGGAATATAGGAAGAAGACAGAGGCTTCTTTTGCCACAACTATTATTTCAGCCTCTTTTGCTACAATTTTGTGCTACCCGCTTGACACTATCAGGCGACAGATGCAAATGAAGGGATCACCATACAGGACTATTTTTTATGCTTTCCCATGTAACGGGATTCTATTCCCAACTTTCTAAAGACAAGGGAAACTAATATCATTTCTCAAAATTTTCCTCTCCGATAATTATAATTATACTCTTTGTTTTCCCTACTTCTAGAAAAGTAGCCATGGATAAAATATATTTCTTTGAGGAATGGGCTAGGTGGAGTCATTAGTTACTTTAATTCTCATGCTATTTTATACTTCATGTTCACTGATTTGAAACTCATGACTTATTGACGTTTGTGAATATGGAGAAGGATAACTAATAAGTTTGTTATTTTATGATAACTCATAGCATTAGTCTTCATTCTGCAGGTTTAAGTCAAACAAACCATAGTCATTTTTCCTGCATTTTGGAGAAGTATGTCTTTTATGTTATGCATATCATAGAAACTTCATCCAAGTTTCAATGGATCTTTGCTAGTGTCCATATTCAATACAACCAATGCACTATTTAGATTTAAGGCACCGTTACATATAGTCATGCATAAACATGAGTTGATGGATCATCACACCCTCAATTTGAACATGTCCATTGGGTATGGTGCATATCACAGTTTAGATGGTTTGCTAGGTATACACGCATATATTACACATTTAGGCACATAAAAGGATGGAGAATTGATGGATGATCACACCCTCAGTTTGAATCTGTGGATGTAAGGTTTGCTTCCAGTGAAAGGTGCATATTAAAGTCACCTGAATTTAGATTGCTAATGTCCCTATTCAATGCACTGTCACACATATAGGAAGTAGAACATACAAACATGAAAATTTGATGGATCACTGCACCCTCAGTTTTAACCTATGAATGCAAGGTTTCCTTCTAGTGCAAGGTGCATATTAGATTCACTTGAGTTGGGACTGCTAGTGTACAGTTTAATATACCCGATGCACTATCTAGATTCAACCCATGGCTACACATCTGTCCACATAAATGCAAAGAGTTGATGGATAACCAGAACCTCAATTTGTATGTTTGAGTGTAAGAATTGTTTCTAGTATATTTTTATGACAAAAATGGGTTGATATAGTGTGGTTTCTCTTTAATTTTTTAGGTTTTAAACAAATGCAAGAAGGATTCAAGTATGGAAACAATTTAAAGCTCTGTGGAAAAGAGTTTGCTGGGCTTGCAATCTGTAATGCCAATTTCCATTAATAAGGCCAGAATCTGTTGCCTCATGGGCACCAAATTTAACTGCCAAATCTCCCGGAGACTCAACAGTACCTCCAGGTTCCATTGCAGAAGATTCCAGAATCTGCAGATTTGTCAAGATTCTAGAATCTAAAGGTTTTGGCTAGAGATGTAATTATTGATAAATACTTTGTTTGCAATTGTTTCAATCATCTATTGATGGATTGGATGATAATGAATCGTGGCTGGTAGCTGATTGTATCATCTAAAATAGTATCATGGGTACTGATATTGTCTTCAAGTGTGTCAATTGATGTATGATGGATTGATAGTCATTAGTTTGGCTACTTATCATACACTGTCAAGAGTGTTCACTAATAATGTGTTATTACCTTGAATTATCAAATGTATATATATACTGAAATCTTTGATTTTACTCTTCTTGATGTTCTTTTCTATATTTGTGAAGTGCCAGAAATGTCTTCAAATTTGTACCATTCTGTCCAAACCATACAGTGCTATCATGTCTACTCCTTGAATAGGACTTTTGTTAATGTGAGAAGTTAGAACTATATAAATCGTCGTCAAATGTTTTTCTTCCAAGCTGCTTTGAAAACCTATGCTAGCACAATTATGAAATTTGGAACCACATGGACAGCAAGTAGTTCCAAATTATGACTACACATTGGCTTCTTTTCTTCATCATATATATTTCTCCCATGCAATGGCATCTTCACTATATAATGTAATGTTAAACTGTTAATTTTTTTATTTTTCAATGCATTGAAGTGTTCCATTTTTTTTTTGGCTCACTTCAATGTTATACTTTTTTTCCTTACTTACCCGCTAACAACTACCTTAACGGCGTATTATTGCACCTTCCTTGGGGAAATTGCTAGTATTAAAATAGAGAAGATATATATGTTTTACCTGGTTAGTCTACCACTAGGGAGACTAAACTAGGCACAAAACATGACATAGTCATTTTTAGTGCATAAAATATCATTGTCATGCATTATGCTTTCTTAGTTCATACAAGTAGATTGTAGAAATTTTTTATTAAATATTTGTTTATGACATGAAAATAATATTAAAATTGTTTTTTTATTAAATATTTATTTGGTATGTGCATTATGGTTTCTTAGTTCATACAAGTAGATTGTAGAATTTTTTTATTAAATATTTGTTTATGACATGAAAATAATTTTAAAAGTGTTTTTTTATTAAATATTTATTTGGTATATGAAATCTTTCCATACTTTTTAGCTATGGTTGATAAATACAAGAACAACAAAAATCTATATAAAACATAAAAACTAGATTTCTACCAATCAATATGGAACATAAAAACTAGATTTCTACCAATCAATATGGAACATAAAAACTAGATTTCCACCATCTCTTGCCTTTCCTCTTTATCACATGTTGCCAACTATTAAGCTTCTTTCCAAATTAAAAACAACACTTCTAGATTGCATTTTTCATATCCATGAAAAAGACAGAATATTGACTATGCTCAAATAATCATCTTTTTTCAAACCCAAATCTCAAATGATGATGTTACGCAATAAATCATCTTGTATATATTAGTAGCTTGCGTTATCTCTCTATTATCATGAATATTACTTTGCGATCATAGTTATACATACATTTTTTTGCTTCATGTCCATAAATAATTATTTAACTCCTTCCATTGTCCGTTGTCTTAAAAGATCGAAACGATGATTGAAATGCTTTTAGATTCCATGTATAAGTTCAATATAGTTAAGATTGTTGGAATATAATCCGTCGGGATTATATTTTGTAAATAAATAAAGGAAAATGAATAGTTATGTAGGAAGCTGAAAAGGCTGGTCGGAAGATGAAACTCAACCAGCATATATAATGTATAAATAAATGATATTGCAATGGAATAAACAACTCGGGAGTTATTCTACCCAAAAGTGGTATCAAAGCTCCATAAATCCTACCTGTGTTTCAATCCTGGCATTCTGTCTGCCAGGCCTTCGTTCTGCCCTCTACCAAATTCGTTTTAGGCTGCCTACAAGTTGTCAGTTTGCCACCACTAGTCTCTCCTGCTTGCCTTCAATACATGCGTTATTCTGCAACAGTTTTAATTTGAGGTATGAGAGATCATCTAGATCCTGCATTTTGATAGCTGCTGCGTTATTAATTACTCCCTCATTCTATGCAAGTTTTGATTGCACTCTGCCAAAACGGTTGAAGTATTACTCAGACGTTGTGATACCTAACCCTAATTTATAGATGCGATTTCTACCCATTGTGCTTCCACTCAGTAGCTGTATCTTCTTTGTATAGAGACTCCCTCTAATTGCTGTTTATGGCTTGTTTTTTAACCGCGATCTATCAAATATTATGTGAAAGATGTGAGGAGTCTGTGCGTTTCACTATAAATAATATTTGAAGTAGTAACAATAATTTGTTTTGTGAGCTATGACTTATGAATGTGAGTTGCCTCCCATTGGTGAGCTGCGACTTCAACATCAGACTGAGAATTGAATGCTGCAACCAGCCAAGGTGAGATCTCAGTACTCAAACTGAGAACTTGTTGAAGATTGAAGCCTATGATATACTGCTGCGAGTTCTTTGAAGCTCAGTGACTGAAGATCGTTGGTGGAAGACTCATGCCTTTACTCAAGAGCATGGAGATGGAAACAATGCCACTACTTTAACTATCTATGAGAGCTCAGATTATCTTCTGAAATATTTTTGGAACGTGAAGACCATTGTGTAGGGCTACGAATTTTTGCATTAAGAAGTGTTGCGATTACTAGGGTGGAAACCCTAATTTTCTGTGGTGTGTCCTCTCTAGGGTGGAAACCCTAATTTTTTGTTGTGTGTTGGTATCACTAATGAAACATGTAGCTTATGTTGGTAAATACTACATCGTGGATGGTGTTTTCTCTTTTCTATGTGAACTGTTCATGCTGATAAACTGGGACCATTCTATGAAGATCGTGTAAGCTTGTGGAGTATCATGCCTACGACCTGCTCCTGTGGAGTATCATGAAGTTGGAGAGTGCTGCGATTTATTTCCTGTGTATTTGATGAGCTTGAATACTGAAGTTGTGATCACATTCTATGTGAAAGGAGATTGCTGAGACTACCCATCATGTTGACTGCATAAAGATTTGGATTTTGAAATCTGCGAAGAGCTGGGTTGGTGTTGAACGAGCTGTAAAGTCTGAGAGTATATTGCTACTATGCAATAACTCTACTACTGCAATAATATTGTGAAGTGTACTGCTTCAGACTGCATTGAGCTGCTGGAGATACAACCTGCCATTGAAGAAGCCAAGTTGTGCTAATACAAAACAAGCATGCTGAAAGTTATTGTTTGTTGATATATATTCTTGTACTATGAAAATTTGAAATGTAATACTCATGTAATAGCACTCTAAAGAAAATGATATAGAGTTGCTAAATTATTCTGATAAGCTCCAGAATTGTATAATAGGATGCAAAATCATTTTCTAACTTGTAAAAGACCAAGAACTCAAGCCTGTATCCTATAAATTTTCAAAGCTTTCTATAAGTTGCAAGATTCATCACAGAAGATGAAATCTAAGAAGACAACCGAGCATTCTAGAGAATCACTTTGCTTTGCTCAAAAAGCAAAGAACCACACCAAATACCAATCCAAAGAAAATCCCAAGGGAGAAAGTAGCAGAGAGGCAGAGGAAGAAGAAACTTTAGAGGTAGAAGAGGAAGAAACAACTCCAGCAAAAGATCAGATTTGAAGTGCAAGCGTTGTGGAAAGATTGGACACATAGCAGATCATTGTTGGGCTTCGTGGGACTCCATCAAAGACAGACATAACCAGAAGAAAGATGAAAATAAGAACCAAGATGCTAGTAAATATTCAGATTCTACTCATTGTATTGTTGCACATTGTAATCTTGGTATTAATGAAATGACTTCACTTTCATCTTACACAGATTGTT
>LPNX010430433.1:584760-607260 GCA_001517045.1 Pseudotsuga menziesii
TAAAACTTATTGGGTACTCAGGCTCAGATTTTGATGGCGATAAGGAGACATGAGTATCAACTTCTAGATACACTGTGAGTCATGGATCAGCAGCTGTCTCATGGAGATCACGCAAACAGTCAGTTCCGGCAGATTCAACAACAGAAGCAGAATATGTGGCTGCAGTTGAAGCAACGAAAGAAATAGTATGGCTCAGGAAGATACTTGAAGATTTGCAAGAAAAAAAAGAGAACTCCACTCCATTATTGATCGACAATACCTCTGCAATCAAGATGGATAAGAATCCCAGATTCCATGATCAAACCAAACACATCAACACAAAGTATCATTTGATTCGACATCATGTAGAGGCCAAGACAGTCCATCTTCGACATTGTTCCACAAATGATCAAGTTGCAGACATCTTCACCAAAGCGCTTGGACAAGAAAAGTTTGAAAGATTCAGGAACATGCTCGGACTTACTAACACCCCTTCGGATTAAGGGGGGGATTGTTGGAATATAATCCGTTGGGATTATATTTTGTAAATAAATAAAGGAAAATGAATAGTTATGTAGGAAGTTGAAAAGGCTGGTCGGAAGATGAAACTCAACCAACATATGTAATGTATAAATAAATGATATTGCAATGGAATAAATGAATTGAGAGTTATTCATTTCAACAAAGATAATATCGTTATATTTTGTTCACATAATTTTAGTTCTTTTATGAATTTTATCAAACAAAATAGAAATGTTTTATTTAATTTACAAATATATTTTTGACTAAGTATTTTTATATCCATGTATTTAAGTTAGAATGTTAAAGTTCACACAAAACACATGACGATAAGTTCATCCTTGATTTTTTATTGGCGTACCATCTATACTTACACTTCATTAAAGTAGATTGGAGATGCATATTATAATTTTCCATTTATTATTTTTATTATCATTCCTTTTACACATTGTGAGATAATTGTTAATTACGCCGAAAGGTGTTTTAACAAGTGGGAGTCGACTCCACGAATTTAATTTTTTTTTTCATCCATAGGATGCTTTCGTCCGACGATTGGGGTAATCTACCTCGTTGATCTTGCCTGACATTTCTGTCAATTGAAAGGGTCTAACATTTCTATCAATTGATTGAAAGGATGGCCATTTAAACTGGCACCTACTCCCTTAAATGCACCTCTCCTTGCCTTGTCGAGACTCTTAGGCGGTGATTCCTGCCTCCACCTACGTCTGTCTACTTTAATTGGTATTCCTTGAAGTTGGACACCCACCTCGCTATCTGCTGCTATCATTTGTGCTCTGTTACTCATCCGGATGGAAATAACTTCTTTGCTACAGCCGAATTATTTTCATCCCCTTCTCTGTGCACTACCGTTGTGTCCTGTGTTCAAATATTTGGGCCATCTCTCAATCATGTCTAAGACTCAGAAAATGCGCCTGAGAGCCAGAGGTAGCTCAGATGGACTCCATTGATTTCCAAGAGCCTAAACTATTCCAGGTGAAGAAATAGACCAGTTTCTCCACGGCAAAGAAACAGACGAGTTTCTTCAGCTACTGCAATTAGACAAAACCCTAACAGACGAGGAGGGAGAAGAATGTGCTCCTAGTGAAGAGCTCATAGATGGAGTCATGAGAATCCTGGAGGAATATATTGGCATGACATGTTCCACTTCTTATCCCTCCTCTAGCTCTAGGGATATTTCGGTGGCCTCCAATATCTCGAGTGGCCAAGAAGGCCAAACCCTAAATTCGCATTCGGTTTTTGATCTGTGTTACCTGCTAGAGTATTCAAAGAATGAGCTCGGCATTTCCCACAGACCTATTGAGGACTTGAAGTACGAATCTTTCTATCTCCCAAAGAAACGGTTGAGGGTTTCTCTGAGAGCCGGGATCTCAAATCCCTTGGTGAAAACTATCAACAGTTTGCATTGTATGAAGACACCTGGAATGCCAACCAGCTGCGGGATTATATGATGAGAGATTTTGAAAGCCAAGGCTTGTTATTTGACGGGGATTTTTCTGAGGCATGGAGATTGGAAACTTTCAGTTGCATTTAACCAATACAAGGGCTCATTAGGAGTGCATAGCTTGTGATTCTGGGCACTAGCACGAAGTTGGTTCCACTTTTTGGTGCCACTTAGGAAATCAAAAACGCACTTCCGAAGTGCAAATCAAGAACGCATATGCATTATTGATGGTATGTTCAGAATAACCCGAGCCTAAACATAAGGATAAGGTTCATGAAAACGTATCGCGTATGCAATATATCACATATGCGTTTTTTAATGTTAAATATCGCATATGCGATATGCAACATATATCGCATATGCGTTTTGTAAATGTTGCATATTGCATATGCAATATGCAACATTTACAAAATGCATATGCGATATATCGCACTTGTGATTATTACTTGAAGTGATGAAGTTAAAATTAGTAGAAGTGTCTAATACCAATTCACCCCTCCCATCTCAACATCTATAAATATTCAAACAATTGATGTCAAAGCATGTTTTATTCACATAGTTTGACAATTGGAAGACATATCCCATAGATTACTAATGGATTTTCAATTAGTATATCCTAAAAAAGTTCCCTTTATAAATGGAATAGATTATGTACCATGGAGCATAAGAATAGAGGCATATATGCAAGTTGTTGAGCTTGACATTTGGAGTGTAGTTCATAATGGATACACAAATCCAAAGAATCAACCAAAAGGTTCAATAACAAATAATCTACACAAAGACAATCCAAAGAAAATGAATGCAATTTTGAATGGCCTATCATATTGTGAGAAGAACAAAATGGGACAATGGAATTAAACTACATAGCTCTGGGAGAATATATACCATCTTTATTCAAAAGAAGCTCTCTCAATAAAATGAGGTACAACCCAAAACAAATGATGAAGCCATTGAGAGAAAAAGAAAAGTCTCCAAAGATAAAGAAGACTTTGAAACCGAAGAATAAGTATATCTAGAGGAAGAACTTATTATTTCTCTATGTCAACTAAGGAAAGATGAAAGAGAAAACTAATCATTAATGGAGCAATTGCAAAAGTATCAAGATGAATATTATATTTCAAAAGAAGGGACTAAAATATTAGTTTTGGATGTTATGCAACCAAGTCCCATAAATAACACACAAATAGTAGAAACATGATAAAAGAGAGTAATCCATGCCTAAATAATGAATAACACAGATAAATAACAATCCTCTTTGAGGGAGGAACCTCCTTACACAATGTAATTATGTACCCAAGACAAGACAATATGCAATGCTTACTAATATGATAATATCCCCTTATTATATATAGGAGACATATGTGTACAATAACAACTAATAGACCCAAGCCTACATCAATAATATGTAATACACTGCCATATAGGAGGTAAACTGTGTGACACTATAGGGGGAACTGTGCCCAATAGGGAGAAATGTTCCCAACATTTAGGTCTTAACATTGGATTGAAAGAAAAAATTGAAAAGACACAACAAACCCTGACAAATAAACTAGAGGACAAGGAAAAAAATTGCAAGAAAGAAGATGAAATTATCTCCCTAATAAAGGAACTGAAACAAATACATAATAACCATGAATAATTTGAAAATACCATTGTTGCTGTAAGAAAAGTCAAATAGTAGATGCCAAGAAAATTGATGAAGACCTAACAAGTAAACTTCAAGAGAATAAATAACTTTTTCAAAGGAAAGAGTTTGAGATCCTTTCTATAGAAGAAGATTTGGATAAGATAGTTTCCCATTTGGAGATAAATTCAAAATTTGAGAAGAGAACCATGAATTGAGATAAAATATTTGGTTGTTAAATATCTCCACATCAAAAGCATAGTCTTTGTTTTGACAACAATCATAACACCATTGAAGAGATATTCAAGTCAATTGAGGAGAAGACTAAAATCAACACAAATGCCTTTAAAATCCCTAATTGAAATGAATACACCAACATTGAATGGAAGAATGATCATCCAAGGTATGATAGAAGAAAGCACAAGAGGGATGCACTTCCCATGAGACAACATACACTTAGTTAAAACAACTCCTTAGTTCCTTACTTTTCAATATCGCATATGTGATATATATCGCAAGTGCAATATATCACATATGCGATATTGAAAAGCAAAAAATAAAATAAAACAGAGGCTGCAGGCCCCTCAAATCTCATTTTCACAGGATCGAGACAGCGAAAAAATGCAAGGGCGAAATAACGCAAGTGCGATTTGCATTTTAGCTTTTCGAGGTCGAGGTCAAGTTCGAGGTGGATTGCTCCTTTTCACTTAGTCTTCCATTCTTTAATTTTTTCCATAATTTCATTGTTTTTATAATTATTTTGAACATATTTAAGAAAATAATTGAATTTTCAATCAAATAATGATTATAAGTAAAATAACTTGTAGTTTTTTTTTAAAATCTTAACAGACAACACAAATGAACAACACAATGTGGAAAACCCACCCTCTAATAACCCACAAAAACCTAACCCACAACCAAACCCAAACTTGGAGGGGGAACAAGATAGAAATGCACAGATTATTGCGCGCTTGTCATCATTGAGGCACCTTAGCTCATCTATTAGAGGGGGGGGTCATTTGAGAGATTCTTTAGCCGATGCATTGGACACAATAACAAACACAATTTTTGATGCCCAAGGAGATCCGTACAACATTACCTCGTATAGAGAATCCATGAGGCAATACTACTCCGATGGATTGACTCATACAGACATCAAAGCCCTTAAAATTACAAAAGACGAGTTATTTTCATTATTCCGAGACCCTAGCACTGAATTGGTTCCACCCACCAGTCGACCACACATTTCCATAGACTGGTGCATTGAACCAAATATAAATGCCAATTGGATGGATCATTGGTATATGGTCTTCGATGAAGAATCCCATGAGAATAGGGACATCCAATTTTATTTCCTTAGGAAGTTGTATGCAGAATTCATCCTAGGGAAACATGTTAACTACTTTGATCTCTTAGGAAACCAGAGTGTTGGTCATGGGATGCCCAAATATAGGGAAGGTTCCAGGATAGATCCTAACCATGTGCCACACCCACCACGCACACCAAAACCCCCTCAGGTATATCCTCATGCAGGTCCTGTGATTGAGTATACACAGGAGGCATTATTTGACATGGCAAATACATTGCTTGAGCATGGGACTGATGTCCAAGGCAATGTAGACCAAGGGATTGGCACTTCTATGGCGGGCCCATCTATAGATCATAGAGCAGATGCAGAGTATTCAGAGCGTCGTGTTACTCCACACTCTTGCACATCATGTGGAGCCATATGTTATGGCCCTGCTTCTGACTTCCGAGACGATGGATTACTTCGCTTTGTAAGTAAGACTCATTATTTTAATATTATATTTTGTTTCATGTCAAAATGTTCAATTGTTTCGCAATTTATTTCTATTTAATTATCTAACAAATTATGTGAACAAATATACAGCTGGTGTCCCATGGCACACCACAGTCACATAGTCCACTGATCAACATTGAGAACATTGATGCAACTGTCAATATTGCTTATGGGTTTGGTTCTTCACCAATAGGGGTAAGAACTATACTTGTTAATTTGTCAACTTTATTTACATATTTATAGTATAGATTGTAACATTCAATATGTATCCTAATTTTGATACAACATGTTTTATGCAGGTTGCCCAGGATGAGTATATTGTATCGCAGCCTATTCCCTCTCATGCAGAGGTAGATTCGTAGACACAGGTATTATTTGAAATATTCTTTTAATTATGTTTCGCTTTCTTTGGAAAAATAATTTTGTAACTTGTATCGCTTTGACATATGTTACTTTATGCAGGAACCTATTGTGACAGTGGTGCTTGAAGAGCACCAAAGCGAGGTTGTTGTCAACCCACCTCTTCCCCCTAGACAGACCTATGTATGTCTCACTTTCTTTGGTAGTTCATCATTTTCCTTCGAGGTAGTATATATGTCTCTGATTTACTATTTTATATGAAATTGACATGTATATGTTACTTTATATGTAGGCCCCTAGTGAGGCACCGGTGCGTGAAGAGCACCAAACCGGTGGCCCACCTTTGACGAGCTAGCAAGTATGTTTATGTAGATCAATTTCTTTGTACGTTTGCGTACATATCTTGATTGTAACATTCAATATGTATCCTAATTTTTATACAACATGTTTTATGCAGGTTGCCCAAGATGAGTATATTGTATCGCAACCTATTCCCTCTGATGCAGAGGTAGATTCACAGACACAGGTATTATTTGAAATATGCTTTTAATTATGTTTCACTTTTTTTGGAAAAATCATTTTGTAACTTGTATCTCTTTGACATATGTTACTTTATGTAGGAACCTATTATGACAGTGGTGCTTGAAGAGCACCAAAGCGAGAATGTTGTCAACCCACCTCTTCCCCCCAGACAGGTATGTATGTTTCGCTTTCTTTTGTAGTTCATCATTTTCCTTCCAGGTAGTATATATGTCTCTGACTCACTATTTTATATGAAATTGACATATATATGCTACTTTATATGCAAGCCCCTAGTGAGGCACCATTGTGTGAAGAGCACCAAATTAGTGGCCCACCTTTGACGAGCCAGCGGGTATGTTTATGTAGATCGCTTTCTTTGTACGTTTGTGTACATATCTTTCTCTGATTTGGTGCTTGAAGAGACCCAAATTGGTGACCCTCTCCCCCCACAAGGTACATGTATATTTGTTGACATTGGCATATATATATATGCAGCCTGATAGTGAGCAAGTGGTGCAAGAAGAGCACCCAATCAAGGTTGTTGTTAGTGAGGCACCAGGACCCGTGATTACTTACTCATGTACAGTAAGTAGAAATGTTATTTTGGTTTTGGAATTTGAACAAATGTACATAGAATTTTTAAAGGTTGGTAAATTAACTTACAAATGTTGGTTTTTCTATAGTCTCCACTAATGAGACCTATCCCTCTTGTTCAGCGATGGGGATCACCAGCGAGTAGTCGCAAAAGAAAGCTACACTTCTTCGAAGACTCTGGCAGTGGCAGTAAAATAGGGGATAACTAGAAAACATGTATAGGGGGCATACATAGATGTATCTTTTTGTTCATATGTACACACAGATGTACTTTTTGATCCACTATTTTGTATTATGGCCATGTGGCATGGCAATTTTTGTACAACATTATTGCTATACATATATAATATAAAGCAAGGTTCAAATTTATACATATATATGGTTGACTTGATCTTGGAACATGATATCATGGTTTACTTGGTCTTGGAACATGATATGTGTGGTTCACCTATGCGATATAATGATATGTGTGGTTTGTGCATGTGTGCTAAATTAAATGAATTTCCAATACTTAAAGAAAGAATTTAAACGACTCATCAAATTTTTAACGTCATACAATTCTAACATACAATAACATACCCTAATTTACACACAGTAACACACACTAACATACTCTACAATTCTAACATACACACCATAACATACTCTACATTACCCTACGACACTAACATCATACCATACTATGATACAATAAAATGTACCATAACATAACATACTAACAATATGTACCATTTAACACTAAGTCATGCATTCATGTGTAATATATACCATATCATACCCTACAATACCCTATGATACTAGTTCATCATACCATACCAACATACATCATGTACCCTACAAACCCTAAATTGGTTGAAGTAAAACCTAGTTGGTGCATGCAAATTTGTGTTCATGAAAGCCCAGTTGGTGCATGCAAATTTATGTTCATGAAAGCCTAGTTGGTGCATGCAAGTATTGGTGTTCATGCGTTTCTAGTTCCCTCTCCTAACTTGCATTATTTCTCACTAAACCCTAGTTCCATATCATACCTTGGTAACCCTAGTTGGAGCATGCAAATTGTTGTTCATGAAAGCCTAGTTCGTGCATGCAAGTATTTGTGATCATGTGTTTCTAGTTCCCTCTCTTAACTTGCAAATTGCTCACCAAACCCTAGTTCCACCACGGGCCTTTAATTCCATCTCATCAAAATACCCCAATAGATAACAACAAACAAAATACTACATGATCTTTGCAAATGTGCCAATTTAAAAAATTGTCCAAAAATTTCTCCCGTGTTGGTCCTATATGGGAGAAAAATCCCAATTTCAAAAATTGTCCAATAATAATAATAATATTATTATAGAAAATATCCAAAAACACACATAGTCTTATACATTCAAAAAACTGTATGAACCAAAAGATTATCTAACTCAACCAAAATAGTGAAATATATACATAGATATTACATGTCACCTTTATTTGAATCACAAGGAAGAAACCAAATAGGGCCCTTCAATTATCTCTTCTAACTCCATATCTTCCAGAATTTGACTTGCTTGAGTAATAGAATCAACAATAATCTTTAGTTCCCAAAAACATGCTGAAAATAAATGTACTAAAGAGTAGCAGTATTTGACAATTAGGTCTTTTTTAACATCCAATTTGTAGTGAGATCCTAGTCAACAAAAACCTAGAGAGTTTTTACACCAGCATTGAAAGCACATTTCATCAAGAGCATTGAGGCCATTAATTATCCAAAGTTGTTTATTCCGATCCAAGTTCCAACTTTATACTTACTGACATGCATATCAAAGAAAAATAAGATGCCTTGTGATACTAAAATTCGGATCACTTTGATATGCACCATCAAGGAAACCCATGACTTTGATATGTAAGCTACCATGGGAAAAGAATTAGATGTACATGTGTTTAGTGTACTTTTTGAGACAATGCTCGAATAAGAGATTAATTCTTGAACAAAAGAATGGTGTTTTCCTCAAGTAGAATTAAGAACTAAGTTCATCCCTAGCCAAATCCCCCATATGACCATGTACAAATAATTACTTTAAACATTTTGAGTTCTCTTTTTCCATACCAATGCCACTAACAGTCATAATAAAATCACATCTCATACCGTCTTCCGTATCATAAAGCACATCTCATAACTTGCATGATTGCTCACCAAACCCTAGTTGGACATATCATACCTTGTATTGAACCTAATTGGAGCATGCAACTTGGTGACTCATGAAAGCCTAGTTGGTGCATGCAAGTATTGGTGATCATGTGTTTGTAGTTCACTCTCCTAACTTGCATGATTGCTCACCAAACCCTACTTGGAGATCTCATACCTTGTCTTGACCCTAGTTGGAGCATTCAACTTGGAGACTCATGAAAGCCTAGTTGGTGCATGCAAGTATTGGTGATCATGTGTTTCTAGTTCACTCTCCTAACTTGCATGATTGCGCATCAAACCCTAGTTGGACATCTCATACCTTTTCTTGACCCTAGTTGGAGCATGCAACTTGGTGACTCATGAAATCCTAGTCGGTGCATGCAAGTATTGGTGATCATGTGTTTGTAGTTGACTCGCCTAACTTGCATGATTGCTCACCAAACCCTAGTTGGGCATCTCATACCTTGTCTTGACCCTAGTTGGAGCATGCACAACTTGGTGACTCATGAAACCCTAGTTGGTGCATGCAAGTATTGGTGATCATGTGTTTGTAGTTCAATCTCCTAACTTGCATGATTGCTGACCAAACCCTAGTTGGACATTTCATACCTTCTCTTGACCCTAGTTGGAGCATGTGCAACTTGGTGACTCATAAAAGTGTAGTTGGTGCATGCAAGTATTGGTGACCATGTGTTTGTAGTTCAATCTCCTAAATTTCATGATTGCTCACCAAACCCTATTTGGACATCTCATACCTTGACTTGACCCTAGTTGGAGCATGTGCAACTTGGTGACTCATGAAAGCCTAGTTGGTGCATGCAAGTATCGGTGATAATGTGTTTGTAACTTTCACTCTCCTAACTTGCATGATTGCTCACCAAACCCTAGTTGGACATCTCATACCTTGTCTTGACCCTAGTTGGAGCATGCAACTTGGTGATTCATGAAAGCCTAGTTGGTGCATGCAAGTATTGGTGATCATGTGTTTGTAGTTCACTCTCCTAACTTGCATGATTACTCACCAAACCCTAGTTGTCCACATGTGCAACTTGGTGACTCATGAAATCCTAGTTGGTGCATGCAAGTATTAGTGATCATATGTTTGTAGTTCACTCTCCTAACTTGAATGATTTCTCACCAAACCCTAGTTGGACATCTCATACCTTGCCAGTTCCAATGCCAGTTCCAACTTTATACTTAATGACATGCATATCAAAGAAAATTAAGATGCCTTGTGATACTAAAATTCGGATCACTTTGATATGCACCATCAAGGAAACCCATGAATTTGATATGTAAGCTACCATGGGAAAATAATTAGATGTACATGTGTTTAGTGTACTTTTTGAGACAATGCTTGAATAAGATATTAATTAGCGAACAAAAGAATGTTTTTTTCCTCAAGTAGAATTAAGAACTAAGTTCATCCCTAGCCAAATCCCCCATATGACCATGTACAAATAATTACTTTATGATGATTTTGAGTTCTCTTTTTCCATACCAATGGCACCAACAATCATAATAAAATCACATCTCATACCTTGTTCCGTCTCATAAAGCACATCTCATAACTTACATGATTATGCACCAAACCCTAGTTGGACATCTCATACCTTGTATTGACCCTAATTGGAGCATGCACAACTTGGTGACTCATGAAATCCTAGTTGGTGCATGCAAGTATTGGTGATAATGTGTTTGTAGTTCACTCTCCTAACTTGCATGATTTCTCACCAAACCCTAGTTGGACATCTCATACCTTGCCAGTTCCAATGCCAGTTCCAACTTTATACTTACTGACATGCATATCAAAGAAAATTAAGATGGCCTATGATACTAAAACTCGGATCACTTTGATTTGCACCATCAAGGAAACCCACAACTTTGATATGTAAGCTACCATCGGAAAAGAATTAGATGTACATGTGTTTATTGTACTTTTTGAGACAATGCTTGAATAAGAGATTAATTCTTGAACAAAAGAATGGTTTTTTCCTCAAGTAGAATTAAGAACTAAGTTAATCCCTAGCCAAATCCCCCATATGACCATGTACAAATAATTACTTTATGATGATTTTGAGTTTCTAGTTCATGTGTTGGTGATCATGTGTTTCTATTTCCCACTCCTAACTTGCATGATTGCTCACCAAACCCTAGTTGGACATCTCATACCTTGTCTTGAGCCTAATTGGAGCATACAAATTAGTGACTCATGAAAGCCTAGTTGGTGCATGCAAGTATTGGTGATCATGTGTTTCTAGTTCCCTCTCCTAACTTGCATGATTGCTCACCAAACCCTAGTTGGACATCTCATACCTTGTCTTGAACCTAGTTGGAGCATGCAACTTGGTGACTCATGAAAGCCTAGTATTGGTGATCTCATGTGTTTCTAGTTCCATCTCATAGCTTGTCTTGACCCTAATTGGTGCATGCAAGTATGAAAGCCTCTAGTTGGATTCTGATTTGTACATGGCAATGTAATTAAATGTACATATTAAACTAAAAACATCAAGAAATGTAAATTTCAACAACTTGAGAGCTTGTTATTTTCCGAACTATATTTGGTGGTGTCTAAAGACACCATTCTTGGCACCTCCAATGTGCTGTATATGGTGTTTGTATCCTAGGCACACGAAAGTCTAGACATTAGTAACATAATAAGAAAGAAAAGAGAACCCAATGAAAATGTGCAAACATGGTTTATACATAACTCACCCGAGGTTGTACGATCGTGTTTATAGTGTCCAGTATCCTTTGAATAATATTATGTCTATGAATGGTATCTGTCAATCACAGGTTTATTACATTGGTAATATAGTAAGGATAAATAATTGTGGAAATTGAACCAGGTGATAGATTAATTTTACTCACAACAATTAACAATTGATCATGCAAAATCACTCACAAAAAGACTGAAAATTGGAGCTGAACAGTAAACTGTATTAAATCAGTGTACAATAGCCAACCCTGTAAAATAATAGGTTTCTCAATAAATAACATACATTAGGGATTCAAATGCATGAGGAGCAATTCCAATCTAGCATAAAGCAGGCTTACTAAAAATAAGCAAATCCCCCATAGGTGTAAAAAGCTGATCCCAAACCTGTCATGGAGCTCACGAATTGGAAATTAGGCTTAGACAAGCTAAAGAGTGGTGGAATGGCAGCTCATACATGCTTTTTCATGGAAAAAAGAGAGGAGGATGTGTAGGACAAAAAACTAGTCAACCTCACCTTGTCTAGCTTTTCCTTTTGCCTTGAAACACTGAAAAAGCAAGGAATAAAGCAGAAAAAGTAGAAGGGCGCCTAGGAGGCCAGGAATAAAGTAGAATTGATTCCTTTAGCTCTCCCATGTGCTACATGATTCAAATAAGGGAAGTTTGACCATTATAGATAGGCAAATGACAACTTGCACAAGGTGGGACACATGAACTAGGCAAATAAGACAAAAATAATGAAATTAATGTCTAAGTGGGTAAAATATGGGTTGATTATTCTAACACCGCCCTTAAGCCTGACTTATGAGTAATATATCAGAAAATTATAGGGCCTAGCAACAAGGATTAGTCACCCTTTACATACTGCATGTCCATTTAAACAAGGAAAGAGGAAAAACCAACTTGGGAAAAACCTCCCTTAAACATGGACTGTAAACAAGATTGTAGAATCTTGTCTTCACTCATGCTTTCACAGCATGATCATCAATCCCCAGCAGTGATTTGAGATTGCTTAAGGTCTTCTCACAAAATGCTTTGGTGAAGATATCAGCTACTTGTTCTGAAGATGAGCAAAAGAGTAGGTGAATGGTGCCATCATGCACAAGTTCTCTGATGTAGTGCATATGGATCTCAATGTGTCTGGTTCTCTGATTTTGAACTGGATATTTTCAGATTCAAATGGTACTCTGGTTATCACAGTAGATGGTAGTTGAGTACTCTGGTTCGAAGCCACACTCTCCAAGTAAACCCTGCAACCATAAACATTGAGTTGTTGCATTAACAACTCATCTGTACTCTGCTTCTGTAGATGAGAGTGCAATGGCACTCTGTTTCTTACTTGACCAGCTAATTGGCCCTTCTGCAAGCATGAACACATATCTTGAAGTGGACTTTCTATCTATGCTATCACCTGCCCAATCACTGTCAGTAAATCCAATCAAATCAAGATCAGATTTTTCTTTATAGAAGATCCCATGTGTCCTTGTTCCCTAAACAAAGTTAAGGATCCTTTTGGATGCTTTCCAATGGATCTCATGAGGCTCATCCATGTATCTAGAAGCCACACTTACTACATAACAAATATCAGGTCTAGTATGTGTCAGATACAATAAACATCCAATCAATTTCCTATACAATGTATTGTTTACCATGGGTGAAGAATCAACTTCTTCCAGCTTCACTCCTGAAAGGAAAGGAGTTTTGCTTGCTTTGCAATCCTTCATTCTGAATTTGTTTAGCAAGTCCAAGGCATATTTGGACTGGTGCACCTTGATTCCAGCTTTGGTTTGAGCAATCTCAAGCCCCAAAAATTGACTTAAGAGCCCTAAATCTATCATGGAGAAGGCTTGGTTCATAGCTCTTTTTAAGGAAGTAATCTCAGCCTGTGAACTTTCTGTAATGAGGAGGTCATCAACATATAACACAATGATCATTAATGAACCATTAAATAACTTCAAATAGACATTTGGATCTGATTTGCACCGAACAAAATTCAATGATAGCAAGAAGCTATCGATCTTGGCATACCAAGCCCTGAGGGCTTGCTTTAGCCCATACAATGACTTTCTCAACTTGCACACAAGAGAAGGGTTAGTAGAAAAACCTTGAGGCTGCTGCATATATATCTCTTCAGTGAGATCTCCATTCAAAAAGGCACATTTTACATCCATGTGATGTACCTCCCATTGCCTTGAGGCTGCAATGGCTAGAGCCAGCTTGATGCAGTCCATCTTTGCCACTGGGGAAAAAGTCTCATTGTAATCTATGCCATGAACCTGTGAGTAGCCCTTGGCTACCAATATGGCCTTGTACTTCAGTGGTGAAACATTAGCAGAAAATTTGGTCTTACAGACCCACTTACACTCTACTAGTTTTCTCCCTAGGGGAAGATCCACTAGCTCCCATGTGTTACTCTTCTGGAGTGAACTGAACTCCTCCTTCATGGCTGTTTTCCATATTGGATCTCCTACTGCTTCTTCATATGTTTGAGGATCAGAATCCACCATCAAATAGAATTTTTCATCAAACATAGGATCCTTCATGCACGGACCACTCTCAAATTGAGATCTAGTCCTCCTTGGGTCATTGGGATCCCCAGCTAGCCCTCCTGCTGCATGTAGTGTCTTGGCTGCCCATTTTGGCCTTGTAGGGCTGTTAGGGTCTGAAATAAACTCATCTCCATCAGACAAATCAGAATCAGCATGTTCAACAAATTCTTTACTTACTTCTTGAGGTTCAGGTGGTGAAGAGGCTTCACCAACTTCCACTGCTGCAAGGGGTTCTTCTTCAAACTGAACACACCTTTCAATGAAGAATTTGTTTGTGCTCAAATTTATCAACTTATACACTTTTTAATATTCATAGTATCCAACAAAAAGACACTCTTGGCTTTGGGGCTGCAAAGCCTTCCTCTTCTCTGTCGGGATTCTAGCCCAAGCCTTTGAACCAAAAATCCTGAAATGGGTCACATCTGGCTTGTGCTCACTCCATGCTTAGAAGGGAGTAATACCGTCAAGCTGTTTGTGAGGAACACTATTCTAGATATAGGCTGCACAGTTGATAGCTTCGGCCCAGTACTTTGGTGGCAAATTTTTGGCCTCCATCATGCATGTTGCCATCTCCTTCAGTGATATGTTCTTCCTCTCAGCAACACCATTTTGCTGTGGTGTGTAAGGGATAGAATGCTGCATCTGAATACCTACATCTGCACAATAATTAATAAACTCAGAATTGACATACTCACCACCATTGTCATATCTGAGGGCCTTGAGTTTCCTTCCAGACTGGTTTTCAACCAAAGCCTTAAAGACTTTGAATAGGCCAAAAACTTCAGACTTGTGTTTTAGGAAGTGAACCCAGCAATACCTGGAAAACTCATCAATAAAAGTCAATGCATATTTTTCCTGACTCATGGACATATGAGGGAATGGGCCAGAAACATCACTGTGGATCATCTCGAGGGGTGCAGAGGTTCTCTCATGACTAGCTCTCTCAAATTTCTTCTCTAGGTGTTTTCCTAGGATACAACCTTGGCAGACTCCTTTGGAAAATTTTATCTTGGGAAACCCTATGACCATCTCTTTTTCACTAAGATTAGAAAGATACTTGTAATTTAGGTGGCCAAATATTTCATGCCAAAGCTTGCTGGCTTCATTAGCATGAATGAGAAGAGCAGAGGGCTTTGAGTAAGGTAGGAAGTGTGAGAACATGTATACCTTTTGAGCATGATTTGCAAATCCTTTTGCAATGACTCTACCAGTTGAGATCTCTGTGATCTCAACTTCATCGAGGGAGAATATGACCTTCTTAGGAGACCCAGTGTGGGTCATCTGGTACACTGATAGGAGGTTGGAGGTGAGACCAGGCACATACAGCACATTGCTGAACTGGCCATGATCAATATCTATCCTTACTTTGCCTTTACTTTAAGTGAGAGAGTCATCTCCCAGTACAATAGATGGTCCTTTCAACATGTCCAGTGAGGAGAAGGCCTCCTTAGTCGAAACCATGTGTCTTGAAGCTCCAGAATCAGTGATAAAACTGGGTGAGCTTGATGTGCCAGCAACTAGAGCATGAACTCTCTCTCTGTCATCTGAACTTGATCCTCCTTCTCTCTTCTTTGAGCTTTCTGGAAGGGAGATGCCATTCTTCTCCAGGAGTTGGGTCAGCATGTCTATATTCTTTTTCATACAAGATCTTTCAGAGTGATTTCCCTTATTGCAGTATGCTCACTTTTTCGTTTCACCTTTGTTCTTCTTCTTCTGGTAATTCTTCTTGGGACCTTGTGGATCCTTTAGAGACTGTTTCTTGTCTCTCTTTTGTTCAGGTGGATTTTTAGCTTTCTTTTTGCTTTTTGAATCCACCTTTGAATCTCCAGCAATCAAAGCTTGATCTTTGGATGGTTTGATGGTGCCCATCATCACCAGCTTGTCCTGTTCTTGTGTGAGAGATTCCATGAAATCTACAAGGCTAGGCATCTTCCAGGTTCGAGCTGTCAGTTTTGTGGCATAGAAGGTCAAAACAAACACTGAATAGTTAGGGCCTAGCTTTGAGAGGATGGCCAGTATGAGCTGATCATCTTTCTTTTCGATCCCACACTGTTTCAGCTGCAAAACTAGTGCTTTGAAATTGGAGAAATATAGCTGCAGGGATTCAAAGCTATTTGGACTCAGAGAAATCAGCTCATTTTTTATTTTATGTCCCCTCATCTCATCTGTCTTTCCAAAAATATCAGCAAGCTTCTCCCATACTTCATTCGGTGATGTCAATCCATCAAGATGGAAAAGGAGGTCTTTGGAAATACTCAGAAACAGGAGGCCATAAGCCTCATCCCTCCTGTTGTGCCATTGCATCTTCTCTGCAACTGCATTGGGCTCTGCTTCTGTTGCCATAGTCACCCTGTAGAGGCATTTCTCTCTCAATAGTATCTCCATCTCTGCTTTCCATTCAAATAAATTGAAAGGAGTCAAGATAGTTTTCTATGATTGATCCATAGCTTAGAAAATCTGTCTCGGCTGTCAGTAGAAGGCTCCCAGTCATTGATGTCGAACCTGAAATTTTTTTTTTGAAGGAGAGAAACAATCTACAATGGCTCTGATACCATGTGGAAATTGAACTAGGTGATAGATTAATTTTACTCACAACAATTAACAATTGATCATGAAAAATCACTCACAAAGAGACTGAAAATTGGAGTTGAACACTAAACTATATTAAATCAGTGTACAATAGCCAACCCTGTAAAATAATAGGTTGCTGAATAAATAACATACATCAGGGATTCAAATGCATGAGGAGCAATTCGAATCTAGCATAAAGCAGGCTTACTAAAAATAAGAAAATCCCCCATAGGTGTAAAAAGCTGATCCCAAATATGTCATGGAGCTCATGAATTGGCAATTAGGCTTAGGAAAGCTAAAGAGTGGTGGAATGGCAGCTCATACATGCTTTTGCATGGAGAAAAGAGAGGAGGATGTGTAGGACAAAAAACTAGTCAACCTCACCTAGTCTAGCTTTTCCTTTTTCCTTAAAACACTGAAAAAGCAGGGAATAAAGCAGAAAAAGTAGAAGGGCTCCTAGGAGGCCAGGAATAAAGTAGAATTGATTCCTTTAGCTCTCCCATTCGCTACATGAGTCAAATAAGGCAATTTTGACCATTATAGATAGGCAAATGACAACTTGCACAAGGTGGGACACATGAACTAGGCAAATAAGACAAAAATAATGAAATTAATGTCTAAGTGGGTAAACTATGGGTTGATTATTCTAACAATAATAAAAATTGTACTTCATAATTCACTTTTAAAAAGGTTAAATAACGCACCTGACAATGCACTCATACAAGTAGGCCATCCGGATCATCTTTGGTGCCGATGGTGTCCATCAATCTTTTGTGCTCTACATGAGGTAGCAAGTATCGTACATGTGACCTATTTTTGTGAGCAAGTGTGTGGAGCTTGATGTTTATACCAACTACTAGGTTGGTGAAGTGGTATACAATAGCTCCTGGTCTATAATCCCAATATACATACCCACCCTTCCTTCTCTATTGTGCTGCAAGTGTCAAGTACTCCCCTTTTATAACCATCGATCCAGTTGGGAATTGAATATTTTCATCATCTGTAATAGGTTCTAGAAGGGTTTGTTTCCCCTCTAAGCAACATGCCAACCAATAGTCAGAACCCCATTCATTATTTTTTGGGGCAACCACTGCATATATCTGGCTTGTGAAAGGAAATAGGTCGAGTTAACAATACATTTTGTAAATAAGGTCTTGCATTTATAATTTTCCACATAAATTAAATTCTACAAAGGTCAAGTAAACAATACATAAATGCATTTTCTTATTTAGGTACTACTCATGTACCTTCTTGTATGAGATCCAATATGTGATCATAGTCTCTAGAAATATGTGCCTGATCATCTTCCAAATGGTCCATTTCATTACCCCCGTTGAAATTGGTGCCAAGTGTGACTCGATCCCATGTATCAACGGTATCAGTATGCTCACAATCACCCCATTCACCAATGCTACAGGAACTGCAAAAGCAAGCCTTCAATCTTGTCCAAATTTGTAGGGCCGAGTTGTCTGAGCTTCTAATTGAATGAAACTATCGAGTTCCATGCACTATGTTCACCCGAGGTGTTTGTGATCGGTCCACATTTGTAACCTCCCAGAATATTCTTTGCACTAAGTGTTTCCTTGTTGCTTTTTCTCCCATGATAGATGCACACCATTGGACTATAGATGCAGCGTCTCGAAGGTGAGCACCTGTAAACTTCATCTCTTCCCTTCGAAGGGTAGTTTTAGCGCATGCACCAGCACCATCATGCTCTCCTTTTCCATGACCAGTTTCAAAGTAGTTCCATACATGTGGCACCTTGTATTTTATGTGCAACAAACACAACCATTCAAATACACGTGCATTCTTGAACTGTCCAGCACAACCATCTGACCAAACAAATTACGATAAAATGGTATATCCATAGCTATCATGTGATCATAGAATACCTTAAAGCAATGTTGCACGTAATGGATGTCATGGGTCCTGTCATCACTTATGTAGAAGTGAATTTCTTTCAGTATCACACGTTTCTCTTCATTGCTATCTTTCCCATGTCAATATGTGATATGCACCATTATGCTCACCTACTCTGAGTGATAGTATTGACTTTGAATTTCATTTTGTGTTTGTAGGGTGTAATTTTCCGCAAAGTCAACCACTGATAGTATTGTTCCAAGAGGGAAGGTGTCCCGGCATATTCTGAATTGCTCATCTTGCCACTGTGCCATATCGACATGTTGAATGTATTGCTGGATCTTTCCATGAAACTCTGGAATAAAATCACATACTCGCACCTGGTACATGAATATTAATATGTCAATAAAGCACATAAAAAAATGTGTACATGAATATTAATTTGTCAATATTCAAGAATTTACCTGTGTAGTCACCAATTTAATATTCCTGCTTTCTTTCCCATCATTTAGCTGATATGTCTCATACTGATAGTTCTGCTTCTCGACAATTGCATTCCTGAATGCTTGATCTTCACTTTCATGGATGCAATCAGACCATAAGGATAGCCCACCACAATTGTTGCAAGAACCGTCTACACATTGTTTTAAGTAATGTGTCTTCCCATCTTGCCTAGGACACATGATGCTATGGATGAAATCTCTAGATGACATTGGCGGTACTGTACTTGAGCATTCCTGCACATGGTTAGGATGCAAAAAATGATGTATATGTGCAAATGTATGGTAATATAGGTCAAACTCTATGTGGTATCTACAACAAGTATTCCAAATGGTAATGATTCTAACATACCAAGGCTTGCATTTTTCAAAATATCTTTTCCCGAGCCTTAGCTCTACGTGGGAAACTTTAAACATCTCGAATATTTGAGTTTGTGTCATGTCAAGATAATGCTTAACATGAGGTTCAGTGTGATGAGAACCCCTACAATGTTTTAACTCATCCTTCGTGTTAGAAGAAGGCCTAGTGTTATCATGCCAAAATGTTTGCATTAGGCCCTTCACTGCTTCGACTAACTTCATGTCTTTGCGGGGCAACCTACCGCTAAATGCCCATAATGTTTCCATTTGTCCCTCTACATCAAGGTTGTCTCTTCTTACTAAATATTTTTTAAGTGTCTTTGGATGTAAAGGAACAATTTGTGATGTGCATTTAAGTAAACAACATTGTCTTGTGGATCTACATACAATTGATTCAGCCAATACATGACGAGCCACATTACAGTCTTTTGAATGAGTTTTTTTACCAATCGATGTGAATGCAGCAGTAAGAGATTTAACAATGTGATTACTTGATTCCATATTATTCATTGTTGTTATGCCTAGATTTATTCTAACAGTTGCCATATTTCTAGATTTAAGCAAAGCTAAAAACAATTGGCATTTACTGGCTTTGGATTTGTTATCAAAATATTGTTTCATTATTTGAGAAGAATGACAAAGGATAGTGCGTTTAGCCACCTTACCTTCCATGGAAGTCAATCCGCTCTCGTCCACTTCTATTCGTTTAGGAGTTCTCTTTCGTTTTGATGCAAAATTTCTTGTCGTTTAAAATGCTGAAGTGACGTTTACATCCACTACTACCTCACAACTTCGATTAGGAGATTGAACCACCGAACATGGTTGTTGTTGAGTCACATTTACATCAGGAGTAACATGATTATTGAACTCTTCACAAGATTGTCCATCTACTAATGGATGAATAATATCAACTTCCGTATAACCAGCTTCTTTTAACGTTGCATTATTTTCCTTAGCCTCTACATCAAGTATCTCTTGAGGTGGAATGGAAACTATTTGCTCATGTAATGAATGTAGATGATTTCTTGAATCTTCCCTTTTTTTCTTTTTTTTCTTTTCTGCTTCTTCCTATCTAAGCACCTTCCTTGCTGACTTTCGTCCTCTATTACGTACATTCCCCATTGAAATCCACCCAAACCTGTACAAAACTATGGAGTTATGTAAGTAATGATAAAAAATTGCATGTCGAACAGTTCTCTGTGCGTAGGTTCAGATGAATTATGTCTTTTGATACGTTAAGGTGGCCAACACGATGCCACCCTACATTTTCTATAAAACACATATCGCATATGCGATATAATGCACCTCCGATATATCGCATATGCGATATTGAATTCCATCTTTTTAATGAACAGGCAGGTGTTTACATTTTTTCAATAACGTATTTCCGATATATCGCATATGCAATTTAGTGCATATCAGATATATCGCATATGCGATTTAGTGCTCAATGAAAATGTGCAATTTACATTTATCTAGATATTACGAGGATGAGGGTGATGAACATTGAGGGTGTCCATGAGCATGATGATGATGAGTATGAGGGTGAGGGTGTCGATGAGGATGAGGGTTAGGGTGTCGATGATGATGAGGATGAGGGTGTTGATGATGGTGAGGATGAGGTTGATGAACAATGATGATGAGGATGAGGATGATGATAAGGATGAGGACAATGATGATGATGACCATGATGATGATGATGAGGATGAGGGTGATGGTTATGATGAGGATGAGGGATGATGACGACGATGATGGTGATGTTGAGGATGAGGGTGAGGGTGTCGATGATGATGAGGATGAGGGTGAGGGTGTCGATGATGATGAGGATGAGGGTGTTGATGATGGTGAGGATGAGGCTGATGAACAATGAGGATGAGGATGAGGATGATGATGAGGATGAGGATGATGATGATGATGACGATGATGATGATGACCACGATGATGATGATGAGGATGAGGGTGATGGTGATGATGAGGATGATGATGATGATGACGAGAATGGTGATGTTGAGGATGAGGGTGTCGATGAAGACGATGAGGATGAGGATGATGATGAGGAGGAGGAGGAGGAGGAGGATGAGGGTGATGATGATGATGATGATGATGATGACGAGGATGGTGATGGTGATGATGATGAGGATGATGGTGACGATGAAGATGATGCTGAACAATGATGGTGATGATGAAGAGGATGATGACTATGATGATGAGGATGAGGATGAGGGTGATGATGATGATGATGATGATGATGATGATGATGACCATGATGATGATGATGAGGATGAGGGTGATGATGATGATGATGATGATGACCATGATGATGATGATGAGGATGAGGGTGATGATGATGATGATGATGAGCATGAGGATTATGATGATGATGATGATGATGATGATGAGGATGTTGATGATGTTGAGGATGAGGGTGTCGATGAAGATGATGAGGATGAGGATGATGATGATGATGATGATGAGGATGTTGATGATGTTGAGGATGGGGGTGTCGATGAAGATGATGAGGATGAGGATGATGATGAGGAGGAGGAGGAGGAGGATGAGGGTGATGATGATGATGAGGATCACGGTGATGATAATGATGATGATGATGATGACGAGGATGGTGATGATGATGATGATGATGACGACGAGGATGGTGGTGATGATGAGGATGATGATGAGGATGAGGATTATGATGATGATGATGATGATGATGAGGATGTTGATGATGTTGAGGATGAGGGTGTCGATGAAGACGACGACGACGGTGACGATGACGATGATGATGATGATGAGGATGAGGATGAGGGTGATGATGAGGAGGATGATGACTATGATGATGATGATGAGGATGAGGGTGATGATGATGATGACCATGATGATGATGATGACGACGACGATGATGATGATGATGATGACCATGATGAGGAT
>LPNX010430433.1:609760-634760 GCA_001517045.1 Pseudotsuga menziesii
GTCTTCTTCTGCTCTGCTTCTCCTCCAAAGCTTTTAGGGATGTTTCTCCTTCACCTGTAAAGATAAAATATTCTAAGTGCAAGCTTATACATGTATATAGGACAGGTTAGATAAGTAGTATATAGAGTGCTTAATCATGAATATTCATCAAACCATAATACATGAAAGACATTCAAGACACATTTGGAATAAGGATTCTCTTTATTAACAATAGTGAATGAGTTAAGGTTACAACCCAACGTTGAGACAAGGAATCCTCTGCAACCAAAGGATTCTGATTTCTATTGCTCCAAATACTTCTGAATAGATACCACCAGCATAACTTTGCTCTCCAAGTATGATTGATTAACACCCTCCCCAAGGCCTTTATTTATACTTAGTGAAATAAGGCAGTTTCGAGTGTTGAGGAGGTTGAGACAGTTAATATGGTTATAGTTAAGGGCTTAAAAAATCTCTAATAATCGCGATTTATTTTTTTTAATGTCAAAGGAAGTCGTACGGGAGTATTGATACTGGCAACCTGCGTATGACACGCGAGTTGCTCTAAGGGAAACCCGCGTACAGATATGTACGTGGGTTGAAATGACAAATAATTGCATACAATACATGACATGCTGTAGGGAAAGTCGCGTATGTACACGGGTTGCTTATAGGCAAAGTCACGTACAACAATTGACATATTAAAAGGTAAAAATGGCAAGTTGGATGGATAATGAATGTATTTCATAATATTCCCATCTATAGTGTTTTAGGCAACCTTCAATCCATAAATGTCCTTTTGTGTGCCAACATAGTAAATGTCAGCACTCAGACAGAGAAGTGCCATTTAGATAGATAACAGATGCCCCCTAATGTGTGAGGTTAGAGGGAAGCGATGGATGAAATACATTATAATCTTTATCTTTGGAGAACTCAGAAATTCAATGGATTAGAGGTAGTACCTGAAACAAATACATAATAATGTCATATACAAAGTCATATCCGAGGATGCTATGTTTATTATACTGGAACACTAGCTCCTTTACAATATTTGAGTACATCATATGATATGGGTACAAGACCACATATATTACAAAGGTGGATCAAAGCCACAATATACAATGATGATGAGTCTTCAAAGATCTGGAAGTTGTGTACATAAATGAAACATAATCTTGTGCAACTTAGTCCATAGATGAGGAACTAAGGTATTCATATGTAATCCTAAAGAACCAGTACCATCCAAGGCATGTGAATAAATGTAGGTTGAAGTCGAACATGAAAAGGATTCAATAGTTTGTCAATCAATAGGTGATAATCAAAAACTAAAGAAAAGGAATTCACCAATGATAGAAATGAATCCTGAGGTACTATCGTTAAAACTCTAGGTCTTTGTCATTAGGAAGTACTGAAACGAAACCATACTGTGATAAGGAAGGCAATGGATCCTCCAACGGATCACAAGAGTGACTAGGAACTGGGTAAAGGAAGGGAAACACAAGAGATAATAGATATAACAATGATGGGATCAGGATAAAGATCAAACATTGGGTTGAGTCCTTGAACAGTGAGCATGACACAGAGATGACCCAAGGAAGCTTTTAACTTTATAGATAGAACGACTAGAATTTTATATCATGTAGGTGACATGATCATATTCCCTAGGTATAACGGAAAAGAGGAGGAGTAATAAACTTGAAGTAATAGCTGAACTGAAAGTGAACACTGAGACATGGGTATCGAAAAAAACAGAGAGTGCTATGTTCAAGGATGACATGCTGCCACTTACTGAAAACAAGAGAAAACTTATTCCTTACCTTCCCTGTTAAATTTTAACGAGTCCAAGAAAGTCAACTCGAATCTCTCTTCATTTTTTATTAAGCTTGAAGAGAAGAGAAAATAATGCTTGATAGTGTCACTAATTCATGGATTTAATGAGCCCGAACTAGTACATGCTTAGCTGATGTTTTCACATTTAGAGAGTCTGAAAACTCCAAAGAAGACTCCAGGGGGGTCCTTTTTCATCCAATTTAGTCTCCTGAGGCCAGAAAAGTATAAAACACACCACATAATAACTCTCTTAACTTTCGTAGAAGAAAAGGTGAGCCTTTTTCGTACTTAGTCAGGGAGGTCCGAAAAAGGTTAAATTACCACCTACCCAACGCTCCTTCCAGAACAGCATGAATATCTTGAGTTTTACGAGTGTGAAGGAAATCAAGATCACTTGGAAAGATCCATTTGAGTACGAGAAATGGGGCTTACAACAATAAAATAATTGCTTTGTTCTTTAGTGTTTAATGAACATGACAAAGACACAAAGTATACTCGAAATATTTTTCATGTTTAGGTCTAGAGCACGAAAAAGAGAAAATTAAGCTCATACCGGGAGTTCCTTTTCCATAAATTTAGTCCCTCAGGTCCAGAAAAGTGATAAACCTATGCGTAAGAATACTCTTCTCAATTCAAGATAGAAAAGAGAGGGATCCTTTTTCGTATTATTCCGCATGGTCCAAGAAAGAGATAACCTACCACCAATGTGGATTCCCATTCACATATTCTTAACGAGCTTGAATGGACAAGTTAACTCGGCAGTCAAGTTTGTTTTGAAGGAGTCAGACCTGGGCCTAAAGAAACTCCATAAGGGCGGGGAATCCTATAAAGGGATAGCTTATAAAAAGAGACTAAAAAAGAGGCTCTATTTGGCATGAAAAATAGCTAAGAGGACACCCCTGTACCTGAAGCAACTGCAGCATGAGTATCAAAATACAACATAGGTTTCAAAGGAGGAGACTGATGAAAAGAAGGTCCTATCCATGGAAGAACAATGGTAAAGACGGGGAACTAATGGTTTAAAATACCATAGTCCGTGGAAAAATGTTAATTGCTAAGGTTAACGTGGATTAAGTATAGATGCAAAAATGCATTGGAAATGTCAAAAACCATTGTATAGGAGAAAAAAACACTTTGTAATGATGAAAAACCCGTTACAAGGAAAAAAGAGATATGGTATTAGTTGAATATATTTCGAACTATAGGAAAAAACCCACTTTCAGAAATATAATTTCTATAAATAGTTCAAAAATTAAAACAAAACTCACCATTTGGATTTTATGCCATAAGAAGCAAGTTTTTACCTCTACCTTCATTCGATCGGTGTGGACAATCTAGTGGACGAAATCCAATTCCGCAAGTTGCAGGTAACCCTACACCCCGAGCTCTTCAATTTGATCCTAGCAATTTTCAAATTTGAGTCCCAATTTCATGGTTTTCAGCATCCTAAGCATGTCACAGTATGTACGCGGGTTCACAGTGTTGAAACTCATGCACATGCATTTTGTACGTAGGTTGCCTTTAGAGACAGTAGCATACAATATGTGACATTTCTAACTAGAAAATCGCGTGTACTGCGTGAAGGATGAAAAAGCTAATTTAAGGCAAAAATTTTGAAATTTTATTTGAAATTGATGATTCATAATGGTTATTTTTCTAGGTGTGAAGATGGTGTTGGAATGCAGGGAACAGGAGCATGAAAATATGGACCAAGAAGTAATCCAAAGTGCGCCCACCATACATGATTTACGAACAAGTGCATTATTAAAATTCTATTGTACATCACCTATGCGGGCCAATGTCTGTTTATTGTAGTTCATGATAAAATACTGGGATCATGATTTAGGGATGTTTGAGCTATAGGCTGAGACTTTGGAAATTACTTCCGAGGACATATATTTTATTACTGGTCTGTCACGACAAGGAGCACCGATCAACATAGAGGGCACTGGCAGAGGCGGTGATCCTTTAAATTTCTAGAACTACATTCATGTGTACTGCACACCTAGTACCCAAAAGAGAGGGAGTTCCGTCCCTATTTCACATATCCATAATTTTACACTACATGTACTGACGAGCACCATAGTGAGGATTGCAGGATCCTCTTCATTACATCTAGCTACACGGAACCAAATGAGGTTGGCGGTGGATTGTATGCAGGGTGCCGTGTATGATTGGTGTTTAGGAGCTGTCCCAATTATGAAAAAACAACTCTCGGATTGCAAGAGAGGAAGGTGGAAGAACTTTAGGTATTCTAGCATATTGGTTTCCTTCTTCGAGAGAGAGTACCAGGGTTGAGCCCTGTTATACCCCTACTAGTCCGATCTCCACGTTAGCCTAGACTGAGTAGATGGGGAGACATATTCCTCCGTCAAGGAGGAGGAGATTCAGTGCAAAGTGTGTACGATGATGACTTCTACTTCTGGTGGGAGCGACAGCTACCGGCACTAGAGCAGTTTCCGTATACCGAGATGGATTTTCGAGATGATCCAGACCTTTTTTTCCCTCAAGGAGGAGAATGGGGAGAGCTAGGTAATTTTTTTAATTTTCAAAGTTTTTAAAATTTTTATAAATTTTAAAATGATAAATATATACATACGGATAAAATTCATAATCCTATAAACATGTCAAAATGTAGATATTGGACTGGTCCGCCCTGAGGGGCATCCATGTATGTTTGTTCGTCCCATTGTAGGAGAATACCTGGGGCTTATTAGGGTTCTGGAGGGGAAGCTGGCTAGGCTTACCCAAAGAGTTCCCACTTTGCGGATACAGCGTATCCCGACTATCATGCAAGAGTTTGTGGTTGGATTTCCACCTGTCTGGTTACACCTTTTGAGGTAGGTGACCAGAGTAGTTCTTGTGTACATAGATGCTGTAGAGGCTGAGGAAGCTAGAGTACAGAGGGACCATGGGGACCAAGGTGGTCCAAGTGACCAGGGTGGTCCTGCTTAGATCTAGGACATTTTGATGGACTGCGATCCACATTTTGTATATTTTTTGTATATTATGCAGTTATGATTGGATATGAGGATCAGACTCGACCTATCTATAGACACACACACACACACACACACACACACACACACACACACATATATTGTTTTCGGTTGATTTACAAGTGTTTTTCCTGTGCATACTATATATTTTTATGAAATGTGTGATAGAATCCAATCTAAAATGTAATTAGCATATGCATCAGTCAATGAATTCTGATTTCTTGGAATGTGATTGAATATAATAAATTCAAAATTTATTTCCAATAGCCTAATTTGCATGAATTGACATAATAGGATAGGGTTTCTCACTTGATATGCTCGATTGAGCTGGGAAACCACCAGTTGAGAGTCCAGACAGACTTCGAGATGGGTGACACCACGTGACAAAGCATCCCATAGAAGCTCAATTACAGCCCTATATTCAGAAACATTATTAGAAGCATTACCTAAGCAAGCACCTCCTACGGCAACTAGTTGTCCTGGTAGGAATATATTAAACCCACTCACAACTTAGGATAAAATAATTAATCATTATTTGATTAATTATTCACCCACTTGCTTAATTAGTTGGCATCCACTTGCACCTTAAAGTCAATACATGCCATCTATATCCTAGGAATGATTTATTTCCAATTCTGGGTTGATCTTGACCACCTTTTGACCATACAGAATTAGTATACAGGACTTTACAGTAGATTCTGCTTTATTCTGCTTTTTGTGCTTTTCCTGCTTTTCTATGGATAAGGTAAAAGCTAGTCAACTAGGAAACTGGGAGATTTTATTTCCAACCCATCCTCCATTAGTTTTTCTCTATTTTCTAGGATTAGCATGTTATTTCTATCTCCTTGAAAACTCACTCATGCTTTTTCCAACTCGTGAGGTCCTTGATATATTTGGTAAGTGCTTTAGCCACCTATGGGGGTTTGTTATATTTTGGTAAGTCGACCTTTTTAAGATTTATGAGTTGTTTCCATACAATTTGATTTTCCTATGAGGGATGTACTATTTATGTACACTATTATTCATAATTATTCAATGGGAGGATACACACCAATATTTATCTCTTCATGCATGTGATTTAGTCTCTTTTCTTCTCTCTAATTTCCTGTGTATGCTTATGAGAATTCTTAGTAGCAAGATCTATTTCCTGTGCTTCTTCTTAGCATCATTTCACATAGCATTGATATATTATTTCTACATGGTATCAGAGCTATAAGGTTTATCAAGTTCTACAGAGTTAAGGAGCGCTTCTAGTCTCCTATCCCTCTTTCAAGAAGAGCTTGTCTAGCTTACAAGATTTTCTCCTAGTTTGTTTTGCAGGTTGCAGAGAGTATCTCTTAGAGCAGTTCAACAAC
This sequence comes from Pseudotsuga menziesii, assembly GCA_001517045.1. Classification (NCBI taxonomy): domain Eukaryota; kingdom Viridiplantae; phylum Streptophyta; class Pinopsida; order Pinales; family Pinaceae; genus Pseudotsuga; species Pseudotsuga menziesii. Next base: position 615,924 of record LPNX010430433.1, read on the forward strand.
TTCAATATGGATTCAAAAGTTCCTCTACTATCTCCTTTCAACTATGCTGATTGGAAGCCAAATATGAGTGTATAATTGAAGAGGTAATGTCTCTTTGATGTCTCCATTGGTGCATTGAGTGAACCTGAGTCTTATGAAGAGAATATTGATTGGATAAATAATTGTGATAGAGATTATGGAATTATGTGTTTGGGAATGTCTCCAAATATATATCATCCCATAGATTCTGCTGAATTTCCATTTGAGCTTTGGAAAATTTTGGACAAAGCTTTTGGTTTGCAGGAAATTGAAGATGAAGCATGGAGCGAACCTAGCATCTCCTCTTGTTCTCTTTCTCAAGATTTCTTGACCTCTACATTCTCTGATGAAGTTGATCATGATGAAGAAGTTTCTCATATAGTTCATGTTGTTTCTTCCCTCTTTCATTCGAATGCTTCCTCCTTTAATGAATAAGCAAATATTGAAGAGCCATATTTTTCTGTGTCTCTTGAAGGTGATTTTTCTTCTTGTGATACTATTGATGAAAAAGAAGTAACATATGGAGCTGCTGCTGATATTGATTATGATCCTATAGCCCATTCATTTTTATCTAAATCTCCTATCTTATATTTTGAGATCTATGTGCCAGATTCCTTACACCTCTTGCACACCTCTCTCATTGATGGTGCGTAACCCAGTGACTTACAAGATGTTTGCTTAGCCACATCAATCCTTATTTGTGTCATAACACTTACCTTAATTGATCTCATGTGCTTCAGAATATCCTCCTTTTTTCTTGGCATCAATACTCAAATCCTTCTTGAATATTTTGATCATCTTCTTATTTCCTCCTTTCATACAGAGGATTCATTACAAGTGTATTCCCATGAGTCTATTGATATGCTTATATGTGATCCTTTGGATTATGATTTAGAATAATATTTGTAGGTTTATACACATATAATACCACCATCCATACCATCTACCATACCTCTGATTAATCCAAATACTATACAAATCCCAAGCTCACTAGTTGATTCCTCATTGGTCTCTTATGCAGTGATGTTTATCTTACACGGTTTGAAGTCTTTCCTAACTTTCAGTGGCTGGTTATCCATGTCCTTAGTCATATATGGACTGATATTAAACATGTTTGGATATGTTCTAAATACTTATGATTCAGATATTATGCCCATCCATCATTCAGATTTTTACACCTATCAGTTTTCCCCAGTTGCTCATAATTTTCCTAGTCTAGCCCTATATCCTCATGGAGCCATTGAAGAATTTGTCCTTGCTGTTCCATATGTTAATATTTTTGATATATCAGAGTTTTATCAGCCTCATATCATATCTATACATATGCTACATCAGATTGGAAGATTGACATGTGATTCACATCACAATTTTGTAGCTATTCAGGGAATTGGGTGTGAAATAAATTGCCTTATTTTTTGTACTCTTTGGAAAGGAGTATGCACAGATCTCTTTTCCATTTTAGATTATGTTTGTAGATAAGAGTTTGACAGCAGAAATAAGCATTCAGATAATGCTCCTACTTCATCAGTTGATGATATACAAGGAGTCTCTCATCTTCCTTCTTGTAGGTTCTACACTCCAGCGCATGATCATGGAGTTCATGATTTCTTCAACAAGTCCTTCATCCAGAAGCAGTTCAGTCAGCTCATTAAAGTGAAGATGAAGATATGTTGAAGACACATTTCAAAGTTTGTGCCTTTTCCTATCTTGAGGGAGGATTTTCCCCATGTGGTTTTGCCTCTTTCCTCAGTTTTCTGGACATAATAATTGTTAAAGGGTGACCATAGCCTTGTTGCTGGGCCCTATATGAATGCATATGCATCCATATTTTTTGTCATACCACCATAAAGTTAGACTTATAGGGGGGCGTAGGAATATATTAAACCCACTCACAACTTAGGATAAAATAATTAATCATTATTTGATAAATTATTCACCCACTGGCTTAATTAGTTGGCATCGACTTGCACCTTAAAGTTAATACATACCATCTATATCCTAGGAATGATTTATTTCCAATTCTGGGTTGATCTTGACCACCTTTTGACCATCCAGAATTAGTATATAGGACTTTACAACAGATTCTGCTTTATTCTGCTTTTTCTGCTTTTCCTGCTTTTCTATGGATAAGATAAAAGCTAGTCAACTAGGAAACTGGGAGCTTTTGTTTCCAACCCATCCTCCATTATTTTTTCTCCATTTTCTAGGATTATCATGTTATTTCCATCTCCTTGACAACTCACTCATGCTTTTTCCAACTCGTGAGGTCCTTGATAGATTTGTTAAGTGCTTTAGCCACCTATGGGGGTTTACTATATTTTGGTAAGTCAGCCTTTTTGAGCTTTATGAGTTGTTTCCATACAATTAGATTTTCCTATTAGGGATGTACTATTTATGTACACTATTATTCATAATTATTCAATGGAAGGATACACACCAATATTTATCTCTTCATTCATGTGATTCAGTCTCTTTTATTCTCTCTATTTTCCTGTGTATGCTTGTGAGAATTCTTAGTAGTAAGATCTATTTCCTATGCTTCTTATTAGAATCATTGCACATAGCATTGATCTATTATTTCTACAGTCCCGATGGAGAGTAAATGACCCACGTTGCTGAAGCTAGATTACAAGTGTGGCGACTGGTGCCATCAGTGAAACCTAGATACCTCTTAGAAGACATTTGCAACAACCAGCAGATGGTATAAAAAACAAAACCGACAAATTAATGTACATAAAAATACATACAATAAAATACAAGAAAAATGGCTAAGCCTAAGCATAGTACTTTTTCAGGTAGAGCCCATTTCTAGGCTCAGGCAGGTTGTACCCATCAAAATCAATTAAATCATATGTGCCCTTCTTTAAGACCTTCGACACAACATAAGGCCCTAACCACATGGCCTTGAATTTTCCTACCCCCAGGGGTTCTTTGTCTTGGTCCCAAAGAAAAAAAAGTTCCCCCTTAGAGAAAATCCGAGGTTATACCGACATATCATATTGATTTTTGACCCTATTCTTGTGAGCTTGATTAGCAGTCAGTGCATCTCTACGTTGTTCATCAAGGTGTTCTAAATGTACCAGACGTTCTTCAAGATCTATCGTATCGGGTAACACATGAATAGCTATTTTCAAAGACGTGATTTCACATTCAATCGGGGTAACTGCTTCCACTCCATGGACGAGTTGGAAGGGGGAGAAACCCATAGCAGTTTTTACATTAGTTCGGTATGCCCAAAGAGCAGGGTATAGCATGATGTGCGAGTTAGAATGGGCTGCATCAATTGTACGTTTGAGGATGGTCTTCAAAGTCTTGTTTACAGCCTCAACCTGACCATTTTCTTATGGATAGTACAAAGATGAATGTTCTTGTCTTAATCCAAGCATAGTGGTCAGTTCCATCATCATGCTATTTTGAAAATGGCTGCCATGGTCAATGAAAATCACTTTGGGTATACCAAACCATGCTATAATCTGATTGAATACGAAGAAAGCTATTGTTTCCTCGTCGACTTTAAAAGTAGGCATTGCCTCTACCAATTTCATAAAATAGTCAACATCGACAATAATATATTTATGCCCCCCAGCCAAGGCTGGGTTGCATATCACGTAATCAATCCCCCATTTCATGAAGGGGCCTATCGAGACAATAGGAAACAACAGAGCGAGATGTGACCGCATTTTCCTGGTGTAAAGCTGACACGGATGACAGTGCTTCACTGCTTCCACACAATCTTTGAAGATCATGGGCCAGAAATAACCGGCACATAATATCTTCTGGGCCGTTGCTAACCCAGATAAATGACCCCCACATGCTCCACTATGGGAATCATTCAAGACAATCTTTGCCTCCTCATGGGTAACACATCGATGCAAAATAGAATCTATCCCTCATCGATATAATGTATCTCCTACGATGAGGTATTTCTTAGCATGAAGGCGTAATTTACATCGTCCCTCCTGTGACGAAGCTACAGGATAATTCAAAGTCTGGAGATGTATAAGAATATCCCCGTACCAAGGATCAGAGGTGGATATCAAGAAGATATGCTCATCTGGGAATGAGTCATCTTCAACAGCTACATCTTCTTCAGTAGGAAATTCTTCTATAAGCTCAGCAAAAACTAAGGACTTTTTAGACTTAGCGGATTGAAAATCCAAGTCAAACTCTTGGACAATGACTATCCATTTGTTGAATTTCCCCCCAACAATCCGTCGAGACAAAACATATTGAAAAGGATTCACATTTGCCACTACTGTTGTGGTCCTCAATAAAATGTAGTGACGTAACATCTGAATAGCATAAAAAACTGCTAAGGCTAATTTCTCAACGTGGGAGTACCTAAGTTCAGGTCTGGCCAAAGCATGGATAAGATAATAAATGACATAATCTAAAAGCTTATTGTTCTCCTGAACCAGTACTACCCTAATGGTCAACTCAGACGTGGCCAGATACAATATAAAATCCCTAGAATAATCTGGCGGACGCAGTAAAGGTGCCGACAACAAAGCTTTTTTCAATGCCTCGGAAGCAAGTTGTGAAGTTTCATCCCATACAAATGGGGTGTCCCATTTAAGCAGGTGCATGAAACCCTTGTTAATCTTGGCATAGTTAACAATAAAACGTCGAAGAAAATTAGACTTCCCTTGCAGGCTTTGAAGTTTCCTAATAGAATGAGGAGGAGGAAGATTTACAATGGCCTCTAATTTTAATGAATCCACCTGGATGCCTCTAATAGAGACAATGAACCCGAACAATCTTCTTGACTCGACGCAGAAAACGCATTTGTGGGGATTCAAGCAGATTTTATAGTATCTGCATCTCTCAAATATCAACCGTAAGTGATCTAGATGTTGAATCCTCTTACAAGAATGTGCATGAAAATCATCAAGGTAGGGTTCGAAAATGGCTTTGATATCATGGAAGGCAAAGTTCATAGCCCGTTGAAAGGTTGCCCCAACATTTTTCAATCCAAAGGCCATTTTTTTGTACGCGAAGGTACCCCAAGGACAAATGAAAGCAAAGTTTATGTTGGTCTTCTGATTTTATTTGAATTTGATTGTAGCCAGAGAAACCATCCATAAATGAGAACACTTTACTTCCCGCACAAGCATCTATAATCTGGTCTATAAATGGCGTGGGATAGTTGTCCTTAAGATAGGATTTATTCCAATCTCTGAAATCAGTACAGACGCATATGGTCCCTTGCTTCTTATCAACAGGAACAGTGTTAGATACCCATTCTGTCAAAGCTATGGGATAAATAAAACCAGCATTCAACAGTTTTTCAACTTCAGCCTTCACAGTCGCCGCTTTATGCGGGTTAATAGGTCTTAAATTTTGTCAAACAGGTTTGGAATCAGGATATGTTCGGATCTCATGTTCAACAATTGATGGATCAATGCCTAGAATCTCCTCATATGAGCAGGTAAATATATCACAGAATTCCTTAAACAAGGCAGTATAGATAGCAATCTCTTTAGTAGAGCAGTTTGCACCTATATATATGTTTTCCATGACATTAGGATTTACAGATATGTTGATAGGTATAGTAGCAGAAATATTTTCCATATTCCCCTCGGCAAACATTCCTTCCCTGGGCAAGGGATTGATGGGTGTATCAACATCCTTTGATAGTCTCATATGAAACTCTTGATTTTCTATTCTGCTTAGTTCTGGAAGAAAATAGGATCGATGGTGAAGATCCTCACAGATCTTACCACCTCCACTCATGGCTTCCAAAATGGCTTCATCAGAAGGTAAAACCATATCTAAACAGTCCATAGAGTGCAAAGAGTTTTCTGCCGATGCGGGCAAATAGACTTCTTCTAGATCCTCCGAGACTGTGAGCGGATATGGAATGGGATCAAAAATGGTTTGAGTGATAGCTTGGTAAGATACTTCCACTGCCGATAAGGGCACTTCCGGTTCATGGGGGGAAGGGAGAACCCAAGGATCAGTCCCATAAACAACCGTGGCTATGGACTTCCCCACAGTAGTGGAACCGATATAGTTAATCAAGGCTGAAAGATTGAATGTTCCCATCAGTGATGCATACATTCCAGCCCCCAAGCTCTGTGCAGTAGGTATGACCTGATCAACCAATGGCACAGTGGAATCATTAGACTCTAAATGGCCTTTTCGATTAAAATCAAGTTGGTCAATAGTAACCAACTTTCCTTCATGTGGAAAAACCACTACTCGAAAGATGGCCGACGCAATAGCGGACATGGCGTAAGTCCAGATTCTTCCCAGGAGCAAATTATAGTCCAAAGGTGCATCAATCACTTCCACCTCAACAGACACTGCTTTCCTTGCTAGCTTAATTTCAAAAGCCGGTAGGATACCATGCAGATAGAATGACCTTCCATCGAAAGCAGTAAGTAGAGTGTTTGATGGGACCAGCTCTGGGGATCTGAGATCTTTCCAATAGGACAAGGACATAATGCATGTAGAAGAACCCTCATCAATAACTACCCTCCCAATGGTCTTTCCACCATGGATGACATCTATTGATAAGGCTATATGGTAAGGTAGGAGAATTTTAACATTAGACAAATGAAATTTCTCCATGAGACTCGATGAGTCCATGCTACCTAAAGCTGCTAAGAGGGCATCCCGCTGGGAGGGACAGCTCTGTAACACCTCTAAAGCTAACATTGCACATGGGGTTTGGGCTAGATATTCAACCACGGAGTAGTTTGAAGAAGCCCTAGCATTAGGGTTATGCAAGGTCTTCTTGAAGACACCTTTTAGTATCTTCGGCATAGTTACAGCAGGCTTCTCGATCGTGAAGAGGGTTAGAAGTTTCACCTATGGAATTACGCTTCTCAAAAGTCTCTTTATAATAGTTTTTATTCCTAGTCTATAACAAAGTCAAAGATCGAACCATGTTGATATAATTTGGGTCAGGGGAATTTTGAGTGCCCCCTGCTACATTAGAAGCTGAAGCTGAGTTCTACTCTTAGGGAAAAGGATCCTTCAGGATAGCCGGTTGTTGAGCTTTGAGTAGCTTTTGGGCTTGTTCCATAAGGGGACAAAGGTGAGTAAGGTGATCCTCATGGCACAACTTACATGGGAATTTAACCTTCTTCTTTTCATTCTTTCCCCCATCAGCATTATTCGTGGGTTTCTACTTGTTTTGATTTCCCTCTCCTTTATTTCCTCTCTTTTTCTTCCCACCGGGCTACTGATTGCCCTTCTAGGAGGTCTGTGCAAAAACATTTGCACTTTGGGGGAGGGGGCAGCCTTTGCTGCCTCCACCGTAGATTCTTGACGGACAACTGGTGAAGTTGTTTAGCCAAAGACTCTATGGTGGGAGAGTTGATGGACCCAACCACACCATCGGCATGGGGTCTAGGCTTAGGCTTCTTCACATCGTGGGTAGGCCTCGATTCCTTAGGGATAATCTTATACAAGATCCCAGATTGTGAATAAATCAAATCCAATTGCTGGGCCCTGAGAATGGCTTCTTCCTCATTCGTCACTCCTGAGGTGGATACGTCCCTAGATATGTAGGGCAACAAGGATTTAAGGAACCACTCTAGTAAGAACTCAGGAGGAATGGTGGCTTTTATAAGGATCTTTCACCTCCTCCACTCTTGGATATGATTCGAGATGTGGGTAGCCTTGTTTTGCCTAAAGGTAGATAACAACTTCGTTTCGAAATCATATTGGACTGGAAGTTGAAAGTGGCTAAGAAATGCACTAGCCAAGTCCCAGAAACTACTGAAAGCAGCAGAAGGTAACTCAATGTACCATTTTGCCACAATACTTATTAAGGTTCTCTGGAACAGCCTCAACCTAACTGAATCTTCATTCAGTGAACTTGAAGAACACCATAAATGAAATGTGGTGGCATGAGCCCCAGGATCTTCATGAACTTTGCCCTCGAATTTAGGGATGTCCGATGGCAATTTGGTGGGAACAGGTGGCCACGAGGGGTCATGCCTCACTGGGTCATTCATCAACTTAGACAAATATGGAAAATTCAACATTGCTAGGAATGGATGCTTGGGTGGAACTGGGGCACTAAAAGTGCCAATCTGGGGATTAGAGGGACCTGCCTCCGAATTCCCATAAGTAAAGGTGGGGTTGCCCCCTACCACCGGGTGAAGTGGATGTATTAATTTGAAACTAATTCCATCTGTAATCCATAGGGTTGTGAGTGGTAGGTGCAGTATAAGCAGTTCAGGCTGTCCCAATCGAAACTAGGGTCTAAAAAATAGGAGCAGGTATCCCTCTGCTAAACAACGAAAAGGGAGAGGTTGTAAACGGGGTCGAGACCGGAGTTTGAAAACTTTGCCCATAAGAGGTGTTGTTTCCAAACTACACTCCTACATAAGAAGGTGATGGGCCTACGTATGGAGTGGATGGGGGAATGTGCCCCCCATTCCAAGGAAATCCTTGGACGAAAGCCAACGATCCTACTGGACCACTCTGGGTAGTGTATGTGAAGGAGGAAGGAAAAGTAGGTATACTAGGAATCCCAGTAACCATGTCACCAGAAGCACCTACTAGGTTTGAGTGAACTGGCGGTTGGACCATACGACTCGCTAGAGTCAAAGGTGTAGAAGGTATGCTAGATCTAGGGGCACTTACCGGGGGAGGCAGTACCCCTTTAGCCGGAATGGCTGAGGTGAAAACAAAAGAAATTTCTCCCATAGTAGACATAATCCTACCCACAGGGACACCTAAAATAGGTGAATCAAAAGGTCTAACCTTGATGATCATAGGATCGTTTAAATCAGTTAAGGGTGTGTTAAAATTTCTTGCAAACTCGTCAGTCTGCAAGTCTTCTATCTCAACTTTATCAAAATTAAGACGGTTAGCTATAAGCGATGGTTCACCTGAAAATTCACTTACTCCTACCGGTTCAAATGAACCGTTCGTGTCCAATCTCTGCCTTTGGGGTGGAGGTGGAGGTTCCAATGTGACGAGAGGAGGAAGGTTTTGCAACCTTCTTGACCTTTTTATAGGTTGGTCCTCCACGATTGAAAATTTGACAAATCACACCCTAAAGCCAACTAAACATAGACAAAAATACATAGAAAACACTATGAAATTTCCTAAAGCCTCAAATAGTCAACAAGGGTGAAAGATATGCTTTCTTGAAGAAAGATGAAGAATGATTACTTGGCGTCCTTGAAGTGGTTCTTAGGCACAAGTCGAGGAATCACCCACTGCCCTCCTACACTTTCAGCAAGGGTTACCTTCCAATCCCGTCCAAGGTGAACCAGAAATAGCCTTCCAGTTTACCTCGATATGAACCCTAAATGTCAAGAGACTAAAGGCTACCTTAGCTATACCAATAGCTTTGAAGGACAGTCGCAAGCCTGACTTGTATGCATGGGCAAGGTTTTTGAGCACAAAACTTTGTCTAGGACAGAATCCCCAGATGCGTAAAAGCCCTGATTTACGTTTTGACAAGGAATCAGAGGGTTATCTCCTCAGTCCAATGCCTCCATGCGGCCTCGTGCTTGACTCCCTTTTCAGAGGAGCTTCCCAGATACAACTGATAAAGACAAGGATTTACCTATCGAATGGTCCACTACATATGAATTTTAAAACTTATGGGAAGTTTACACTTCCTATCCCACAAGTATAGCCTAAGCTAGTAGGTGAATGGCCCCTAAAAAATAAAAATTACTAGTAAATTTTAATTATTGTGTTCATTTTAAAGGGCTATTTCTTACTCAGAAGGAAATGAAGTGATGAAATATGGTGTTTTTGACTCGATAAGAAATAAAAAAGTAAAAATGTATATTTTTTTTTCAAAGCAAATTACCACTACTAAAGAAAACTTCTTTTTTCTTTTTGTAAATATAAATTGATGAACAAATGCAACGATAAAGAGAAACTAAGACTATATTTTTGTAGTTTTGAGATTATATTTTAAAACTGAAATGAAAACTACTTATGCAAAAACAAATGCAAAAAGCTTGAATTTTTTTTTATTTTTAGTTTTTAAAATGCTCAAACACTACTATGCACCTAAAATGCACTAAACTTGAGTATATTTGGATCAAATCAACTGTATAAAACAAGCAAACTGAAGTAAACAGATTAATAAAACCAAGAATCAACCAACAAAGGAGGACTTGGAACCGTAGCTTGGGTGGGTACAATGACAAAAGATCACTGAAAACACACAAAGGTAAGTGGTAGACCAATCACTATCTAAAGATAGACTGGGAAAAACATTTCCCAAAACCCTGATCACTGATTCGGACAAAAAAACTTCAACCTATAACCCAAATAGGCAAACTTACTTCAAAATGCAAACAGAAGACAATCCAAAACAAAAGAAACTCAAGGGATTTACAAGAAAGCACATGGTGTGGCCACCAAGGTCATCAGACTAACAACATAGTGTTTATAAGGAAATCCAACTAACAAACAGGAATCACAAAAGGACAGGGACAAGCAAAACCTAGCCAAAAAATCCCTATTTCAAGGCTTGTACGCGACTGTGTAGAAGGGCAACTCACGTACTGTATGGGACTATCCTAGAGAGAAACCCACGTACGCAGGCATCTGTACACGACTGTGTATGAGAGAAACCCACGTACAAGTACAACATTTTCTCAAAAAAAAAGGAAAATCCACAAGGCCTTCAAACACTATGGTAAGCATGAACCAGGACAAAATACCACACACAAACTCAAGGAAAAGGTTGGTCAAGGGTAACAAAAATAACCTACAGCAGGCTGGGCTCCCCAACGGAGTCACCAGTTCTGTTGTTTAGGAATAAACACCTTATAACTGAAGGTCTAGGGTTACCAACATACTCTTAAAACTCGCAGGAAATCAACTTTAAAGTGTAGAAAGGAAACAAGAAGATAGGATAGACTCACCCAATTCACGACGGTTGATCCAAGCTTTGTCTTCTTCCGCTCTGCTTCTCTTCCAAAGCTTTCAGGGATGTTTCTCCTTCACCTGTAAAGAGCAAATCTTCCAAGTGCAAGCTTATACATGTATATAGGACAGGTTAGATAAACAGTATATAGAGTGCTTAATCATGAATATTCATCAAACCATAATACATGAAAGACATTCAAAACACATTTGGAATAAGGATTCTCTTTATTAACAATAGTGAATGAGTTAAAACACCTGAGACAAGGACTCCTCTGCAACCAAAGGATTTTGAGTTCTATTGCTCCAAAGACTTCTGAATAAATACCACCAGCATAACTTTGCTCTCCAAGTATGATTGATTAACACCCTCCCCAAGGACTTTATTTATACTTAGTGAAATAAGGCAGTTTCGAGGGTTGAGGAGGTTGAGACAGTTAAGATGGTTATAGTTAAGGGCTTAACAAATCTCAAATAATCACGCTTTATTATTTTTAATGTCAAAGGAAGGCATATGCGAGTATTGATATTGGCAACCCGCGTATGACATGCAAGTTGCTCTAAGGGAAACCCGCGTATAGATATGCACATGGGTTGCAGTGACAAATACTCGTGTACAGTATGCGACATGCTGTATGGAAAAGTCACGTATGTACGCGGGTTGTTTATAGGAAAAGTCACGTACAATAATTGACATATTAAAAGGTAAAAATGGCAAGCCGGATGGATAATGAATGTATTTCATAATATGCCCATCTATAGTGTTTTAGGCAACCTTCAATCCATAAATGTCCTTTTGTGTGCCAACATAGGAAATGTCGGCACTCAGACGAAGAAGTGCCATTTGGATAGATAACATGGTGATGATGACGAGGATGAAGGTGATGAACAATGATGTGTTAGGACAAAAACAAATTAGTTAAAATTTACCTATAGCACCATTAGATTTTACCTAGTTCAATTATGCTATCAACATTAGAGAACTTCCATGAAGTAAGCTATAGTGGGAACCCACCACCCATACAACTTCCAAGTAGCTAGTGACATTGTGAATCTAGAAGCCATGCGACATAAATTAGCTTTGAACATAATTCTAGCAAGCACCTTAGTTGAGTGTGATTTTAATTTTAGTCGAGTTTTGAGCACAATAAACCTTTTCAAGAAATTGAGAATATCAAAATATGTTTTTGATCTAATTGATGTTACATATGATAAATAATACATAAAATTGTTATTCAACTAGGCACCTAAAGGGACACAAAAGTAGGAAGAAAAATCAATTTATAAAAGTTGCACAGGCATTTAAATTAATTGCATTGTGAAGACTATCCAAAATGATTTTACAGAGTTACCATATGACCTTAAATTGATTCTATAGAATTGCTAATATTTAACATGAGACATACAAGGGTTAGTTTTGGTTAGAACCTAACAATTGTATTAACATACCCTAATGGTAAATCCTTCCTTGGAGGATCAAAGTAGTGAAATTGTAAGGCTTAGATGTGGAGTACATACGTCTTTAGTTCCCTTAGTGAATTATACATACCAATATCTTTCCAACAATGGTTTTTTTTTATCAAACACGGTCTATAGGTGAAAGTTATGACTCCAAAAAAGGAACAATCTAATTATTCCCTACAAGTTCAAGTGGTACTCATGTCATCACAACACAATTTACACATATGCGTTATATCGCATATGCGATATGAATCACCTATAATGCATATGCGATATAGCTTATTCATATCGCATATGCGATATATTGCATATGCGATATAACACATATGCGATATAGCTTATTCATATCGCATATGCATTATTTTAAAATTTAAAAAATTGGCAGGATTAAGGTTTGGCATTAGGTTTGGAAGCAGCTTCGGAATACCGAACCTATTGGCTAGGACAAATCAACCAGGGCTATTGCTTGTCTTTTAGAACTCTATCAATATTCTTAGTTTAGATGGCGTGTTATGATATGACATACACAATATTTTTTTATGAAAATGTAGGATATTGTAGAGTACGAAATGACGATTCTAAATATGTAATTTTTTCCTTCAAAACTATGTTTTATTTATTTATAATTAATTTTCTAAATGACACATGTCAGTTTTTGAAAATACATACATCGATTGTTTGTTATATAACTTTTGATTTCCATAACCATTTCCCAAAAAAACTATATGGTGCACTAGACGAGATCAAGCTCTACGATCTTGTATTTAGAAATCAAGGATTTCATTAATTTTTGCCCCTAAAGTGTTGCACCCACACATAAGGTTTTAATTTCAAGCTTTTCTGACTTCAATAATTAATAATAGAAAAAATAATTCATGAAAAATTCCAAATAAATAGTGTTGCACTAGGCCCATATGTCATTTATATGTCTGAAAGATTTTAACCCAAATGGACATCATTTACCTCATATATTTTTGCACCCGCACAAACATATATGTTAAGATGTGGTGAAAATTTGGAAACCCACTTTCACGGAAACTAATTTTATGATCATTTACACACATTTTCTCTGCATAAATGCTATATATTATGAAAGATGGTTCAATTACCTATCTTTTCTCTTTTTACTTCATCTTCAAATAAGTTGGGGAAGTACCCCTAATTGTCACCTAAAGTCAGAGTTTCCCATTTATTCCAGTATTATGTGACATCTAAAGTGTCTTTAAAGGAGTCCATGATTGTGCATCAGCCCTTCTATCTTTAGCAGCGAGAGATGACAAGATTTAGCTGGACCTTATTTAATTGTAGTATATATACTTTTTACACGGAATTTATTTGTCTTCTGAGCAATGAGCAATGTCATTATCCCGACTCTCCTAGGAGATGCACTGGAATAAAAAGTCACGGATACGCTGGTGAAAGGAGGGGGACATAAATATCAAGTTCTGTCAGAAATTAACCATGGGTCCTGATCATAAGCCTTAAAGAAGCAAATGGGGAAGAACTATGTTATCAAAAGGAGATGGAGGACGAGCTTAACTCCTCCTTCAAAGACCTTCAAAGACCTTCTTTCTGAGCCTACAGGAAAACCTCCATATCATCCATCATAAGAAACATCCCAAAGCTCATCACCTGTGAATATTTGTTTCCATTTATAACTCTCTATTCGTAGGGTTACACTCACCCTTCTATAACCGGTCCAATTGTTGGTTCCATTATCAAACTTAGATTAGAAAAACCCTAAGACTTGAATTTGCACAACCACATACGAAAATACAAATATAATTAGCTCATTTGAATTAGTCATGCATTACAGACCTCCCAACTGTAAATTCATGTGGACAAACTGTAAATTCATGCGCAAATTAAATGTTAAATGGAAAAAAAGGAAATATACGTCAGATACAAATCTAATTCGCTCATTTGTAAATTCATGTGGGCAAACTGTAAATTCATGCGCAAATTAAATGTTAAATGGAAAAAAAGGAAATATACGTCAGATACAAATCTAATTCGCTCATTTGAATTAGTTAGGCATTGGAGACCCTCCCAACTGTAAGTTCATGCTGACAAACTAAATGTTAAAGGAAAAAAAAGAAATATACGTCAAGGAGATTCCAAACCTGGACTCATGGAGTTACCAGCTCATCCAAGGCCCTGTGAGGGGAAGGGAATGCCTTTCGATCATGTTTCCAGCAACTCATTCAGGAGAAAATCGTATGGGATTGAACAATTTATGTAGCGCAGAATTCTAAAAATTGGCTTTTTAATTATGGGTTTAAAAATATTTTATATTTGGATTTATTTGGGAGAAGGGCATCTGTCACTCTCAGACGGTTTGCTGCAATTCATTCATTCCATAGCTGTTTGTCAAATGGTTGTGCCCGTGGCCTCCACGTTATGCTTTGTGGAGGATAGTGATAGTGACATAGAGGTTAACTTGCAAATGGCCCTACTTTGTGGATAATACATGAAACACTGTCTTAATGTCTGACGTTTCTATAATCAAAGGGTTTTCAAACATATAATCAGTGATTTCATGATCTTGAAGCTCATTCATGGTGCCTCGTGCTTGACTGTGTCTAATATTTATTTGTAAGCAAGCCAAGATGATCTACTATCAAGCCAATTCAGTAGCTTAATATAAACAATTGATGCAGATTACTATATATATGCTTATGATCTATTCATATTTGATAGAAATATTGCCCTCTGAAGGAAACTTTGGAATTTTGTGAAATATAGTCTAATGAAATAATTTGCATTGTTTTAGTTAGCGAAAATGAACCCATCTTAAATTTAAGCATTGTACATTTTGAGCGTTATACTGAAAAAAAGAATGAAATCTTTAGAAAGTTTGAACTACCATGCCACAAATGCACCAGTGTGATCGTTTTTCCAAATCAGTAACAAGATTGAATTACCATGCCACAAATGCACCGGTGTGATCGCCGAGAAATGCATTCAGGCCTCCCTTTACCTGATCATGTTGGTTTTCATGACAGACAAGTGAACCAATATGCTGAGAATCGTGACAGTTACCCTAGGCATGCAATTAACAAGAAACATTAATTTAGGAAGGTATCGTGGATGTGTGTACCTATCTAGGTGAAATGTGAAAGACATGCAGTTGGACAGATGGCTAGGTACAATTCTGGTGAGACTCTAATATAGAGGTAATTAAGTTGATGTTTGTATATTGAAAAATTGAAATGTGACATATTGTAAGGAGACATGGTAGAATCACAAAACGCATGGACCATCTTTGGTTGCAACATAGTGCTTTGAAATGTGTGAGGGTATTGATATATCTTATTATTATATAAAATAGTTATTAAAAGGTTTTATCGCCCACTACAATTGGTGATCCAATTCCCAAACTTAGTCAAACTCATGCATTGTCACATAAAGTATACCAATAATTGAAATACCTTAAATGGTATTGATGGTTTTAAATACTAAAAAGAATCCATGGCATCAAATTATTCTACATAGATTCGACTACCTCAATAATATAAATGAACTATTTTCTAAATGGTTTGATATTTATTTCAACTCAATGTCATTCAAATGGTGCAACAGTTAAGGAATTTGTGGCAGAGCTATCTCGGGATTATTCATTGATCTCAAGATGGTGTTCGCCTTTACTATGAAGTTTAAGGACAGTGAAAGATTCAATGGAGGATTACTCATTCCCAATGTGAGAGGTGACCTTTATCAAATTGAAGCTATGCAGTGGATGAACCTGCATACAACATATCTGAATGCAAGGTATTTGCTATGCGTTATTGAAAGATTGATTGAACTGAATTTGAATTATAATATTAATTTATTAAAAATCTTTTTTTCAAATTTTAATTTATTAAAAAGCTTTTTTTATCTTATGGCTCTTATTTTTTTATATAATATTATTTTATCCTTAAAAAATTATACAAATTATTTGTCATATTGATGTCTATAAAAGATACATATAAATTATTATTTTATAATGTTGCTAACAAAAATTGATTTTAAAAAAAATGAATACTTCAAAAATTATAAAATATTTTATATTACGAAAATTCAAATTAGATGGACAGCCATTAATATAAATTTGTAACAAAAATTACTCAATCTTGGCAACTAAAGTCCAAAAGTTATTTGAAAACATAATATGCTTTGAGACACTCAATCCTCCTGAACAAATTATTAAAAACAATATTGACTGGGATATGCTTGCTCTTTAAAAGTATGTGGTATCATATTATATCATCAAGTGTCTTGTAGTATCTTTTCTATGCATCTTCTCTTACAAAGAGTAGGTTGAGTTGTTGTTTAGATCAACTGCTACGTGAGTATCATTTATTTCTTATAAAAACTCAGAATATTATGATCAACCCAAAAGTGTGTAAAAGCTCCCAAACTTAATAGTAGAAAAACTATCAGATTATGTCAGCTTTATTCCTTTGTAGAGACAATACTTTGCATACCTTATTAAAGAAAAACAATACTTTACATATCCATCTACCAACTTTTGTAATGGTAATTCAACTTATCAACCTCGGCAGGTATAGTTGCCACTCAACACTTGTTTTGTCTAATACGCTACTCTATATGTTTCATAAAACCCCACATGAATTCATTATGTTTTGAGAAATCCATGCCTTCATATTGATTAAATCAAAATTCAAAAAGAAATAATTAAAGCACTGGAAATTAAAATAAGGTTCATTACCTCAAGTTTTCCTGGAGCAAATGGTGAAGACCAGTTTACAAAAATATTATTTAAAAATATAAAATAATTTTTTATAAAATAATAAAAATAACTAATTTATAATTTAATAATTATTTTGAAATTTTAAGTTAATATTATAAAAATATTTATATTTTTAAATAATATCACATATGTGGTAGTAAAAATTTAAATAATCTATACAAATAATTTTTTTTAATTTAAAAATAAAAAACTTTATTACACCAAAAGTGTTATTTAAGGGGCTTGTTCCTCTACTGAGTTTGTTTGTTGTCCGTTGACGGTGATGAGCTTTCCCGTGTCCAGAGACTTTGTAACTTATCTGTGAATACATGGTTTCATTCTAACTTTTAATTAATGGTTATCATTTTGGAGCCTCTCGTGGGACCAGGAAAAAAAAAATTTGCATCTTCTTAAAATTCTCACCCTCTCGCAAGCTAGAGCTCAAACCCCTCAGCTTTCCAGTCCTACAGGGTGGTTCTTAGTCCAAGAGATGAATCTCGACATTGAGGAGGTGTTAGAATGGGAGTCTTTCGTTTCCTATTTACACACCAACCATATTCATCTCTCTCATACGATTCTTTAGATTCCCTCGCATGGTTGAAAATCTCGACCTCACGAAAATTCACTACAAAGCTCATATATAAACCCTTCATGGAAGAAGTGTTTCGGGAAGAAAAACTACGGTGGTGGGATGTCATGTGGAAGGTTCGTAACCATTAAAATTTAAAATATCACTATGGTTAGCTCTAGGTAGGAAGGTAGGAAGCTTCTTTTATGGGAAATTTGTTTGAAAAGAGGTTGGGTTTGCCCCAATAGATGTCCTCTATACATATTTGATGTTGAATCCTTTCCTCATATTTTTGTGTCTTTTCCTTACATAACTCAGGTATGGGCACTCTTAGAAAATGACTTAAAGCCAAAAATGAAGTGCTTGAGGTTGTGTGCAAGAAGTTGAGGGTCTCTTTTGGCACGTTAGATGCAATACAAATCTGAAAAAATAGACATCCATCAACTTGCATGGATATTTTGAGACACTTACACAATGAATCTTGCAATCAGTAAAATACAAGAAATGTAGGAAATTGAATGAACTTTCCAAATATATAATTTTTTTCTATTGAAAATGCTGTTAACTATCTAAAGTCAGATATTTTTTAACGAGCACTTTTTATTTTTGGGACAAATTATAAGGTATATGTTTTTGTGGGTGCAGCGTCTGAGTGTCTAAATGATGGAATAAACTTACGAAAATAAGTATACATATAGAGAACATATAGGAATAGTGCACGACTATTTTTCCAATAATAAAAATAATATTTTTAATTTTTTTTTAATTGTCTAAGAGATCAAACCTTGAAAACAGTATGTCAATTGTGGGTGTAGCGTTTGAATGTCTTAATAAAATTATTTGGAAATGGGTTTTTTATAGCATGTAGAGGTTGGTGTTCTTTAGTGCACCATACAATTTTTTTTTAAATGGTTGAGAAACGAAAGAGATATGGATGAAACACTAAAAGTCTGTTTTTTGAGTTAAGGAATGATGACAGAAGATAAATAAGAAAAAAATAGAAAAAATTATATATTCTTGTTAAAATTTACATATTTAGAATCTGCAAAAAAACAATATCTGTTTCTAAAATCTCATAAAAAATGGAGGTGTGCAGCATAATTAGATGAACAACTAAATAAGAGCATATTGAAAATTTGGATATAATGTTGAATTAGGCATGGTTTATCATACTCCAAGGCATAGGCATGTTGAATCC